>CAUHTR010007520.1:0-129811 GCA_959609185.1 Schmidtea polychroa | reverse complement strand
TTAATACATAATAAGAATTATTTTAACCTGATATCTTGAATGAACAATTCTAGGCAAATCAAGGATAACATCTTGACATGATGACAACTTTTGTAACAATTCGCGGGTCGCGTGTTCAATGCTTGGAATTAATTCCAGTTTGTGATTTGTTATTTTCAACTCAAGTATTATATCCTTGATTTTCGGACAGCCTCCCATCTTGACTTGGTTAAATGAATCTTCATTGTGATCATTAATGTTAACCTAATTCAAAATTTTTATTTATGAAATAAGTGAAGGTTGAAGAGCAAATTTACTTCTTGACTTTTTCCTCTGAATGCTCGTGTCCATTGAACTAACCCAGCTTCCAATCTCATAACAAGTTTGGTTTCAATTGATTCTTCTAATAGTGACACCCACTGAGGAAGATTGGAAAATTGATGAAAATTGATGTTGTCAACACCTTTTTGTATGTTTAACAGTAATTCTTGAAAGGATTTATTTGAGTAAGTACAAGTTTCAAGAGCGTATACATTGATATATATTTCAGTAACAGTTTGAATCAAATCTTCGACTTTGTCTTGAAAATTAAACACTAACTCCGAAAATGCCTGAATATATATATCTAATTTCTTATGTTTCCATGTCGCCTTAATTCCTTTATTAATTAACCTCTGGACTTCGAAATGTAATCCCGATGTTAAAATTGAAAGATTGTGTATTTTATGTTCTTCAATTTTTCTCAAAACGAATTCATATGTTTTAATGTTGTCAATAAGAGAAATGGCGAATGGATACATTTCCTTTGCTGTATTCGCTTTGGACACAATCGAAAATGGTACTGGGAATCCTAAATCTTTCATATGTCTAACTTCTTTTGACAGCGTAATTATTTCAGGATTAAAATTTACTTTCAGTTTAAGGAGAGATTTCTTACTAGCTGGATTATCTTGAATAGCACTTAGGAATTTTTTTTCCACAATAAAAACAGATCCAGAAATAGCTAACGATTTAATAGAAACACTTTCAAGCCATACTCTAAATAATTCGTCTGCATTCAATTTTGCTTTAAAGGTTTCACCTACAACTTTCAATCTCTGGCCTTCAATATGCTGATCCCAATCCTTACCAAGAACACTTTCAACTTTACGCAAGTAATTATTTAGTTGGTTTAGGATTTGACGCATCCAAATAATAGTTCCAGAAACTGGAGGGAAATTTCTAATAGTGCTCATTTTATAAACTGTACTGTTTGTGTAATGAGTCCTAAATTTAGTTTGGAGACTTTCAATGTCTTCTTTAATGCGTTGAATTAATTGGCTTTGATATTCTACAACAGCTCCGCGGATATGAGGCCGAACCAGCAAAGCATTGAAACGTGAGAAGTATCGAAACATCTCATTGGCATTTTTTGATTTTCCTAGAAGATCTCTAAGATTAGAAGCAATTTGAGATTCAATTCTATCTATTTTCTCTTCATATCTGAAATAATGTTTAAGTTACAATTTTTAATAATGAAAGACTTACCGCCTGACAGCTGGATCCCATTCACTGGATTCTCCTTTGATAAAATCCAAATAATCTATGGAATTTACAATTTCATAAGCCACATCAATCTTATGAATAGAAGATCCGTCAAATTCCTTCGGTAGCACAACAATGACTTTCTTGACTTCCGAAAATTGTTCACTGACCGAATCAATTTTGGATGTTAGTTTAAGAACTCGAATTACGACCTTTCGTAGTTCTTCATGTTGATGACGAAATCTAAAATCATCATTTACTTCCTGAAAGGATTATTCACAAAAACCTCTTTACTGAAACTAACCCTCAGACTTTAAGAATATTTTTATTATTTGTGACAAGCCAAAATGAAATAGTGAATGTTTTTTTGGAAACGTTTAAATATAATTCTTTATCCTTTTTAAAACCAAATTATTCCAATACTTTGAATGTACGGTTAAGAAATGTTCATAAGAAATGTTCCATATGAGAATGAAATTTCAATGGTTTTATATGATTCCACCATACAACATTTTATTTTACGGAAAGCTTTGCAAGACTCAATCTTTGCCAAAAGACAGAGTTTTCAAGGAAGCGTATTAAATCGTTTTGGGCGGACAATTGAGAAAATATTAGACGTCTTATTTCAAATCATCTCAAAAGTAAATAAAAAAATCTTAAAAATTAAACGTTGGTTATGTCATTGTAGTGATCGACTATTTTCAAAATTATTTAAATTAATTTTATATAAAAAAAATTTTTAAATTTTAGCAAAGCCGAGTTAACAGAAATAACCCAACTTTGAAAGTTATTTTTGAATTTTTTGAATAAATAAATTTGTTAGCATCCCTAACATCCTTAACATACTTACCTTTTGTTTATTCTAATTTAATGTCATTTTAAACTTCAAATGATAACTTTTAATAATCGAAAGATAATTAATCTTTTAATTATCAGATTAGTGATGATCTTGAAACTGTAATCATACAATATTGATTACTTTGATTCAGAGGATGGATTTAACTTTCCTGGTAATTTTATGGAATCTCCAATCGAATGTGTGAGCCAGTGGTTTTCAATTAATATAAAAGCTCGGAACACCATTCACATGATTTATTTTACACGGAACACTGACAAAAAATTGCCCACAGTGAGTGACCAATCACAAATTACTATAAATCTGTCGTAAACGTAAACAATGCCTTCTTATAAGCAAAGAAAATACCACGCGCAACAATAACAAGCAATAAAAACACTTTTATATTTGTATGTCTATATATCTGTGTAACGGCTTTCTTATTGAATCATTTTATAAAAAATTTAATTGAGGTTTTTGATGATATGTATCTTAAATGCAAATCCTGATGTTCCGTGGAACACGGGTTGAGAACCACTGGTGTAAGCATACTAAATTTTAAGTCATATGAAGAAAGATAGATTACTATAAACATTATTAATAAAAAAAACCAATAATAAAAAACATGGTTTTAGAAGCTCTCTTTTAATTTCAACATATTTTAGATATAATTACGTAATCTCTTTAATCCGAAATTAATGAATAGATAAGAATTTATTGAAATAAGGAAATAACACTAGATTTGATATATAATTATTTTTTTAATTAATCCACTTTCCGTGATCAGATCGATCTGAAATTTTGATAGCATGTAGTGTTCTCGACAACGAATCTACTTGCCAAATGTCAGCTCAATCCGATCACGGAAGGTAGGTTAATTTTGCTTCACAAATTTTGCGTGGCACATATAAACATCAGCGAAATTAATAGAGAATAAAAAACGTATCATATAAAAATGGAGTTATGTTGGTGAGTTACGGAAAAGTTGCAAAATAAGGTTCCATTTCTATTTAATTTATCACCATTTAGTTGATCAATGTTTTAGTGTTATTATTCTATTAATTTAAATAGGAAAATAAATAGGAAAACCTTTTAATATTTTCTAATCGAATTTGTAGTTTCTTGTGGGTAGCATTCATTCTCCATGCAAATTTTGCAAATCCTTCCCATCTTTTCTTAGCAATTTCTCTTAGGAAACACTGAATTTTATCCAATTCATCTTCCCAGGTTACGAAGACCTTCTGACAATTATTAATAATGGATTCAAATTCATCAAACGGTATATCCATTAGACGCTTTGCGCTAATAATCTGGAGCATTAGTACCTAATGAAGAATGGTACTATTTGACTCTTACCTCCATAATTTGGGTTGTCAAGTCTCTTGATAAAGCTTCCATTAGTTCGATAGTTTTGTTTACTGGATACTCGGTGGTTGTAATTTTTTTAAGATGAGTAAATATATTTTGTAGAGCTTTGTTTAATTCCTCCAAATTATTTGCTGATAGCAAATTATTTATCGGGAAATCTTTCATGAGCTGGTTGTAGTTCCTAGCAGTATTTATGGCGTCGCACAGTGCTGTATATTGATTTTAATTAAATATTTTATTGAATTATTTAAAATTTAATTTTTTAATAAAAAAACTTCTACCTGTATCTGTATCAAAGCTCTTCGTAGCGTGAAATCGTTTTGTTTGTTTAAGAATGCCAAGAGTCAGAGACACTTCAAGAGATTCACGTTTCCCCTGAATTCTGATTAAACTCTGTTCAAAATTTAACCAAAACGTGATTTCTTGTAAAGTTGTTCCACTGTTAGGATCTCGATGCAATTTTGTTACCTAAAAATAATTATTGAATATAATAAAATTGAGATCTACTTTTTGAATTTCTTTTATCCATCTCATCACGCCTGCTTGTAATTGATTTAAGAATTGGGAGTCTTCAAATTTATCTTCAAAATCGGATACTTTTGCGATTTGATTTTCTGAGACCTTTTCTTGAATGACTTTCAAAATATACGGATGGGTCGTTAAAATAATTTCCGGAATTTCTGTGTTTTGTTTTAAATTTAATAGTCCTATTTCTAAATCAATTATTCTTCTTTCAACATTTGTGATCATTTTTTCATTTAAGGTCCTTAAAAGTTACATAATAGGATAAATAAGAGGTTTTCTTTTTTTTTATATAATCTTATTATTAAGTCATGGTTATAAGAGTCATAATTATTTTTAAGACTGAAAAGTAAATTATTTTATAAAAGCATTATCTTTTCAATTAAGTTTTAGTAGCTAAAGAAGATTTTAAAGAAAGGTGCTTTCCGATTATCTCGACCTCATCAAAAAATGAACAGTTTCAATTATAAAAATCTTTTAAAAGTAATTATAGTCATGTAGACATTAACATATAGTCTGAGTTTATCCGACAAAGTATTTTGACCCCGTAGCGGTACAGATGACATGTGGAATGGTCGTTTTTGATGAGGTCGAGATAATCGGAAAGTACCTAAAGAAAATATGTTTCTGAGATTGATCTAGGATAAAAGGTGTCTGTTAGATAAATAACAATTACACAGTTGTATAAATATAAAATATAAAATATAGAGATTTGAATACTTTGATTTATTTTATTTGATCGAATGGAATGGAAAATTAATCTTGCTAAGTTTATGAATATAATTAAAAAACCTGATTATTTGTTTCAAAAAAATTTTTTTTATAAATATATTTTTGGAAAAAATTAAAATTTATAATTTATGAAATCTATTAATACTCGAACCACCAGGAAAATGTAATAATAATAATAATAATAATAATAATAATAATAATAATAATAATAATAATAGTAACGCAAGATTTTTCATAATAAAATTAATTAATTTCCCGGCAAAACTAACTTGTTGTCTTTGTTAATCATTTTAATGTATGATTTATAAAATGGGAGGAGCCCATGATGAACCAATGCATGCATTGACTCAAATGGTGAACCAGTAGAATAGTTGACAACTTGTATTTGTGAACTGATAAGTTTGGCAGCCTCGATAATTTGTGTGGTTTTAATAAAAATCAAAGTTTGCGATTTGTTTAAATCGAGAACAATTTCATTGGATAATTGAAAATAAGAATCAGCATCTGATTCGTTGTCCTCTTCTACGAATAAGTTGCATAGCAAAATAATTTACATTAACCAAACCTTTTTTAATTTGTCGAATAATTAATGTTGATATTTGTGGATCACTTATAAATTTATATAAATATTCTTTATTTTCTGGTTCTGATAAAAATAGTTCATAATTTTCTCTTGCTTCATTTTCTGCATCGTTTAACAGGCAATTACATGTATACAATGATAGATATTTGATAAATTCTTTGATATTTATAACTTCTCTTTCTTCACTCGAAGATTGGACAAAGTCTGTCAAAGATTCGGACATTTATAATATGTTAGATAATTTATCATCCGGTGAAGATTTATCAATATTTCATAAATTATTTAACATTACCATAGTTCAAAAATTCAAATGAAGTTTAATATATAAATAAAACTTTGATCAGATTTATTTACATATTAAAACAATAAAAGTTAAATTAATTTTTACAGAATTTAATATAATTTACATGTCAATTTTATATAAATCTAAATATCATAATTGACTAATAAACTATTTGTGGTTTGATAATAAAATAAATAAAATTTTGAAGTTATTAACAACTTTAATGACTAATAATTTTCTGATAATATCGTCTATCTCAATGTCAGAATCTTAATTCCATATAAATCTTTCACTTAGATTAAGGTCACCAGACGTCCCGCTTTTGGTAGGACAGTCCGGATTTTTCACGATTTATCCCGCGTCAAAATGAATAAAAAATATGTCACTGAATAAAATATTATACAATTCTTTATATTTATAAATTGTACTTATGTTAAAAATCAAAAAATATTACCATATTATTTTTATTCTATATGAAAATATTTGTTGATACCCCCTCCTTCAAAGTTGTCCCGCTTTGCCCATCTACAAATCTGGTCACCTTAACTTAGATTACTTTTATTTCAAATACAAGTACACTTTTATATCAGAAAATGTCATTGAAAAAGTTTCGTTTGATATTAACTTGATGTTTTTGAAATATTGAATCAAGGATCCCTGATTAAAACAAATTATTCGTGGATAAATAATTATTATAATATTTAAATGGGACTGAAATTCAAAAATAAATTAAAATGCCATTTTGGCGAAATTAGATTTAAATTTTATCAATAGAAATAAAATTTTATCCTCTTATTACAAGTAAAAATCAAATGAAAATTTAAAGAAATTGAATAAGTTTAACATTTTCACTGCTACAATTATTATGGCAGAAAACATAAAAGCTTCGACATTTGGGTTAGGCTTCTAGCTACTGGGAAACTGGAATATTGAGAGACTGAGAACTTGTCTGTCAAATCACTTGAAATTTATAATTGTCGAGCATTCAAGCGGATTTGCGGACCCCGAGAGAAGGTAATTATCCGTCTTTATTTTGGTCCCTATGTTGGTCAATTAATTAGATTAAAAGTTACAAAATTCCCGGTGCGACCTTTCATAGTAATACCGTCAGGGTTATTGGTTATCTGAAGTTTATCGGTGATATAACCATCGATCATACTCTGATTTGGATCTTTAAAGCCTTGATTTTCATTTGGTCTTGAATAGATTTCTTCTGCAACTGAGAGATTTGCTGAAACCACGTCTTCATCGTGTCTGGTTGAAACCAAGTACCCTCTAGAGTTCGGCACTTGCTCTTGAGTTTATCGATTCTGCAGCGGAAAATTTCCACAAATTTTAGCGCAGCTTCCCGATCAGCGCACATGTTTCCCACCAGCTGCAAGAATAAACTAAACATGAAACGTTAATTTACTACCAAACAGAGAAACTATCGTCCCATCAGATTTATCAGATTTAGTTATTCAAACTGGATCATTCTTATCCACATTACATTCGGTTACAAGTTAGCAAAATGATAAGATGTACTGATTAATAGGGTCTATAAGTGATGACTTTATTTATATGAACGATCTAAATAAATATATCACTGATGAATTTACGCATTTTTCGCTGCCAGCTTAATATTTTATATAGTCATTTAATAGTTTATTAACTTGCCACTCCTGGCTCACTGGACGCTAGTTCTACAAGTCCTTAGTGTCATATAGATTCTCTTTATTTTTAAAGTCGATTTTATATAAGTATATTTAATATGCTATGAGTTGAGTTAAATCTCCGATCTTCCTTATATAAATTAGTTCTTGCGTATTGCTCGACTTACCTGTGGTACCTTGTCACAAGTAGACAACGGGTCATTAGAGCGTTCCATCGTCCATTTTTCCTTCGTCTACTGTGAACACTAGGGTGGTAACTTTTTTTTAATTTATATGGCCATGGTATTACAATATGAGGAAATGTCTGAAAAATTATTTATATTGATTTTATTTATTGTTCGATCAAAAACCTCACCCACTAATTAAAACCTACTTTTAATAATATAATAATTGTTCAACATATAAGGAGTGTTTATTTAATGTGCATTTATAATTTGTATATACAAAGAATGATTTCAAGTTTCAGACAAATTGAATAACATTTAGCGTTTGCACAGTTTTGTCACTTTTGTACATAGAAACCAACATCGTATTTGTAATCAGCATAGTCAGCATAGAAAATTGATATTGTTTGTTTGAGACCACTACAGTATTTTCTATAGTGGTAAGTCATTGTTTAGTGAAAGTAAAATATGATTGCATGTTTAGGCGAGCTAATAAACATATTTTTGTAATTGCAGAATTTCAATGGCTTACAAGAGATCAAGTACTGATATTCATAAAATTTCTCGATTGTGGACCGATAGACTGGTAAGATTTGAAAAAGCCATTCAACTACGGAAAAGAATCTCATGTATAGAAGCATCGTTGGAGAATTATTGCAAAATACCTCTGAAAAGTGCTATCATTTTCAGACATTTCTGATGCAATGTGATCAATAATTTTAACTGCAGTTTTGCGAGAATGGAGTCCCACTCCCATGCTCAATCCATTTTTAACTTGTAGTTCAATCTCATTTTGAATATCAGAAAATGGTCTGCATCTTTTTGCTATACTGTAAACAGTATTAAAGATTTGCATGTAGAATCGATGTATTTTTCATTACCTTTATCGAAACATTGCAAAATTACGTCTTGTGAACGATCTTTTAACTGCTGTACACTAACTTGGTGAGCTTTAGATGAAAAGTGTTCATTCATTTTTTTTCGGAGAGATGCTTGTTGAATGGTTTTATTTTTTCAAGATGCTTCAATATTGCAGCTTTTCCATTCAACTGATACATGAATTCCCTTCGCTTTTATTGCATCGATTTGCGCGCAATAATTACAACCCAATTTTTTATTTCGAACTAATAAGCCATCATATTTCTTCTGAAAATCTTGAAATTGCAAGGGCTTCCACCAATCTGGGAGATTGTGTTTTACTTCGTCATTGATTTGTACAGTATTAGCTGAATGTGGCGATTCTGCTTCTACTGTTTGTATAATTTTACTTAATTCCCCGTTTGTTATTGGCGTCATATCTTGACCAGGCTTCACCTTCTTTAGAAAAAAATCAGACAAAACTGGTTGTCCACCGCGCTTCATGATGGCTAAAATAATACTGAGAAATTTAACATGATAATTAAGTAAAACTAACACAATTTAACATAAATTTAACGTCAATTGTTTTCCAATAAAATTAATTTAACAATAACTATTTATTAATATATACTTACAATTTTAATACAATTTGTTGTCACAAACACTACCTAAAGAAAACTGGAAAAATATAAAACAAATTTAAACCACACTCACGAAAACTTTTTAAAACCATAAATTCAAATCATAAATTTCTGGGAAAGCAAACTTCGGTAAATTTTTTGAATTTCGTATTCGATTGTTTACTCTTTTTTTTGAAAATTTTTGAATTTCCTATGCAATTGTTAATTTTTTTTTTTGATAGTTTTTGAATTTCATATGCGATTATTTACTTTTTTTTTCATGCTAAATTGTTGGTAAACACTGCCGGTTCTGCGAACCCAAAAACTTTTAGGAAACGGTTTGCACAAACCGGTGCGAACCGGCTGAATCCCACCACTGAATTAACTATGAACGAATGTCTAACTTTAATAGAAAAAGCTAAAATTTTACTTATAAACTACAATGCTATAATCTCATGCTATAACCCACCATTCAAAATCTTGTTACTGTATAATTCAACATTTAATACTAAATTTATAAGGAGTTTTTGAACGAACCCCTAGCCAGCACGTTACCATGTGCAGTAAAATTTTAATGGCCATCGTATCGCTTATTATTATAATTGTGGTTGTTAGGCTTGATAGTAATTATTTATTAACATTCATCTAACAGAATTATATGCATTTACCGATGTTATTGTTACCATAATAATTACTAAGAACATATCCCGAAGCGCTTGTCCAGAGTTCCTCAGAGTGAGGGCATATGGCACTAGATCCGGTCCTGGTGACGACGGATTTCGGATTGAACCCAACCGACAAGCCAGGCTAGCCAACAAATCCAAAGGGCCGGAAGATAACAGATGCACTATGGTCGTCCTCAAGCTAGAGCCAACCGTGATTACCGGTAGTGAATGATGTCAACTTTGCGATCTCACAACTTCGATGGGTGGAGCTGGATATCCAATCAGTGCTGACCAGGGAGTGGCCCAGCAGATCCGCCCAGTAGACGTTGAGATGACAGAGATTGCTCAACCACGATCATCAGGACCGAAGTTGAAGCGCATCTGTAAAGCCGAATGGACGCGGCTAAAGATTAGCCAAAAAACATTAACATCTAATGAACTGCAATAATCGGTATATGAGTTCGAGTGATTTGTGAATAAAATTTTTTATATATTCCAGGGGTTTGTTAGATTATTAGTTAAGGGAAAGGATTATAATAAGAGCTGAATCGTCAAGAAAAGTTGTTATTATGACAGGGACCAGTCGGAAGTCGGACAGAGGCCTTTTAGTGGCAGTCCGCGAACCCGGTAGAGTACATGACAATTATAGTATACAGAGGTATGTTCACTTTTTGCTGGCACTCATCCACTTGATACAGTTCCAATGTCGAGCGCTTAACCTGTATCAAGCGGTAAAGCATCATTGTATCCTGGGTTTCGCTGGAAACAGCTCGAAAAGATAAAATGTTGACTATCTGTAACCCACCAATATCCACTTAATTCTAAATTTATTTAATATTTCAATTTTTCCATTGATACTAGATAATAATACTTTTACTACTGATGGGTTGTAGGTTAACCACTTTCTAGCTCATATCGTCACCGACGCAACCCAGAATACAAGTGAGTTAACCACTTGACACCCGTTTAGAGAACAACGTCAAATGGGTGAATGTCTTCAAAATGTGAGATCATTCTTGTGTATTATATTCAACGGACATTTGATGGAGTTTGCGGACTGCGTTTGGTTCTACAAATTCATTACCTTCATTAATGAGAATGTTCAAATTAAGTTCAAACGACTCTCAATGACCACAATCAATATACGATACAAATTGAATCGGACTGATCCAGCCAGGAAAGAAAGAAAAACTATCCAATTGCAAACTGAACCCAAGATATATCCAAAATCTTAACAAGCTCCCCCGAAGTACTTACTTTTGTTTTCTAATTTCCACTTAGCTCATCAGCCCTAACGACTTTATTGGCGGGTGTGTTTTGATATAATTGGGTTTTCAATAAGGTTGTCAATATTTTAGTTGACCCATAGTGACAACACAATGTTGGTGCATATTAATAACCATGGAAATTTAACTAGGTTAACAACCACAAACATATATAACATGGGTGGGCACGCGTGAGGTCCTCGAGAGCCAATTACAGGTTTCCCCTGTATTACAAAGAGCCATAACATATTGTCATGGGAGCCAGACAGCTCATCAAAGAGCCGCACTTGCCCACCCCTGATATATAACTACATTTAAAAATCGTGTAAAACCATTACCAGTAACCAAATAATACATAAGCTTTTAGTATTGTCTTCCTGAACCACCAGTTTTCTTTTGAATGCTGATTTCTGTAGCACAAGCACGCTTATTTCTAATTTGGTATTCTTTTGATTTTTCCAGTTATTCACAATTTTCTAAATATTGCAAAGTTATTTTAATTTTAATTATTTTTTTGATAAATAAATATTTTTTACTAAAGTCATTGTTTTAAATATTGTTTTTAATATTATACATAATATAATTTTTAGTTTCTTTTTCTGAAACAATTAATTAGCATGTGTTTTAATTGTTAAACAAATAATATATATAAATGGAAGAATTTTGAAAAGTGTTATTTGGCAAAATGACAAAATCAGTTTTGTTCATTTGGAACGAGTTCCTGCTTTCACCAGATAATAGTGAACTTATAAGAATCATTAAAAATGGTTTTATTTTATATTAATATAACTAATTTTGTATTTCTATTTAGTTCTTTCACACATAAAAATAAGTTGTGATTTGTCATTTGAAGAATATTCTCAGTCTGTGGACCCGAGTAAGACTTTTGACGCTATTTAAATATCACTTTAGAGTTTTAATGAATGATATAGAAACACAATTTAGCGCGTTGGTGGTGAATTATTAAAATATTTATTTATTATAAATTTATATATATATAAATTTTTGTATGCTTACCGAAATATTATTAAATATTTAGAATTATTTATCAAAGAACAATACTAATCAAACATATTTTTTCAATCCAATGTAGACTATTGAATAAATATAATTATTAAATAAATTTGACTAATTATTGGAACTTGAGAGTTTTTTTGGTGAACTTATTTGACTTAACTACAAAAACTATTAATTTCAAAATGTTGGGTATTCTAAACTCATTTTTAATTTTGAATTGCAAACACCTCTCATACAATTGCATAAATTGGTAATATTATATCATTCAATTTTTGGTATAGGATTAAAAAATTATTATTTTTAAAGCAATATATATATTTCCATTTCATTATCATACAATTAATAGCATGTTTTCTTTCATTAAGTTTTGTATTTCAACATCATTTATTTCATTCCTCAGAAACAATAGAAAATATTTAACTCAATGAGATTTGTGATACGGATCAAGCCCTTTTCAAATTCCTATCCTTTCATTTCCAGAGTCTGATACAATAATTGTTTTGCTTCATGTATTATCATGATTTTCATCGATATTGTTTTTTTGAATAAAACCGGTAGTTTTGCATGAGTTAACAATAAGCCCATCGTTTGATAGTCCCTAGGGTTGGTACTGTGTTCGACCCTTAAATATAAGATCACAATAAATCATAAAATTTGAAACCACTTTAAAAGCAAACGGAAAAATATATTATTTCTCAACTGTGAAACTTCTTTTGTGTTTTAATCATGCGGATATACTGTTTATTTCTTTCTAGATATTTCAGAATAGATGTTTATCATGTAATTTAATATTAATAAGATAATAATAAAATAATAACAAAATAATAATAGAATAATAATATTAAATAATAATAAAATAATAATAATAATAATAATAATAATAATAATAATAATAATAATAATAATAATAATAATAATAATAATAATAATAATAATAATAATAATAATAATAATAATAATAATAATAATAATATAAAGTGATGATTTATTGATAGCAGCATTTATTATTAAAACAATAAAGTGATAATTGTAGTCGAAAATTTTTCATTAAATACATTATTCGCAGCAAAAGGCTTAAATTATCACTTTATTGTTTTAAATAATAATAATATTATTATTATTATATAATGTAATGATTATTTATTAATAATATAGTACTAAATTAATATAATTTTGATCTGTATTTTCAACTATATTTTTTTCTAGTCATGTTAATATTTATTTTAAAATTTTATTAAAATTGGTTATAATTTCTAGATAGATATATGTAAAATTAAATTATTTTTAGACGAGAATGGCGTGCTTATGGACATCAGAATCCAATGAAATACAACTTCTTCTAAGGCCAACTTATCAAAATGTTTTATCAACAATTTACAGGATGTTTACCAATCATATTCTTCACGAAATCCATTTGATTTATGTTGGGATAACAATTAGTGAATCTTCAAATTATTGGATATTTCCTGACGGAATCTTTTCCACTTTCAGTATGGAAAATATCCTAGAAAATATTCGTCAGACAATTCCAGAAAAAGTTATTAAATTTTTAATTCTTCAAAAAAAATTTTTTTTCTAGATGTCTAAAAATGTTTCTATGCATTTAATTGAAAAAAGTAAAAGTTGGACCGAATTCAGTTCAAAAAATAACCAAAATAAAGATTTCAACTTTACCATCAATTTTCAATTTAACGATCACGAGAAAACAACACTGGAAAAAGGTAACAATTTAAAAATATTTTATTTTTATTTATATTTTTATTGAGACAATGAAACAATATAACAATTTTTATATTATATAATTTTAATTTTGACGTGAAAATATATAATTTTCCCATTCAATCAAAATATAGGTTTCGATACAATGCATATTAAACTATAAATTTACTGGGACAAATATCTCTTATAATTATATCATTTATAAATTATTTATTTAATTAAAATTTATATATTTTGTTTTAATTATAAAGATTTTTGGGATAATGAACTTTTGAATTTCAAAATACAATATGGGGTCACGACTACCAATATTAGATCTATAGGATGCAGAATCAGCAGCTGTGTGGATATTCTCATTTAAAACTCCACATAAAAAGAAATCAGAGACAATTTCATCGCAACTTGTGACATTGCTGGATTGACGAAGATCATGGCAATATTTTCTCCGAAATCTATGAACAATTTATTATTTGAAGAGATTAGTGAAGAAATTATTGCGGAGCGCAACAAGCTTTACGTCCAAAAACAGCAAATAGAAGAATTCATTACGGAATTTGTAGCTCAGCTAAGGAAATACACATAAGATTTTGATTTCAACCGTCTCAAGAAATCCGATTCATCTCAGGAAGAAATGATCAAAATTACTATAATGGTTGTCATGTATGAGAATGGTTTCAAGACGAAAATTATAGAACATTTTCAATGCAATGACGTCAATCGAACAATTGATCGCATTCATACAGCAGTTAGAACAGATTCCAACTTTTACCAAAACCAATATTAAATATTATAAGTGTCACAAATGTAGACATTATGCGAATAAATGCCATTACATTATTTAGGATTAAGGCACCGACCATTGTAGTCATATCAACATCTTCTCTGTGTCTAAGTATAGAATGGGTACCAATCTAAATACCAGTAACATAAGATAAAGCAGAATTATATAATGCAAGATGATATCGGTGCTTCCAAAGTTATCAAAGTACAAGGGAAAAGCATTAATGAATTATGGCGGTACAGCTTTATGAATCATTGGAAACCCTTTCATTACTAATCAACTATGAAATAGTGGAGTCAGATAAACATTTCGGATTACTTGAAAGATTTATCTTAATTCACCACACACATTGAAGACATTTCTATAACTAGATTGGGTAGAATACGTAACGCGTCATTGTCACTAGTTTCAGATATTAAATCAATTAAAAAAAAGCAAATCTGTTGAAGAATCTAAGCAAATTTCTTTTTCAAAGTCTTTCGAAGAATACACCAGGAAAGCTTCCTTACAGAATGAATTTTATCTCGATTTAACAAAGATGCTTACTACATGCAACATACCGGTATTTAATATATCAAATCCGTCATTTGTAAACTTCATGAAAGAATATACTAACAATGTGTGTCCTGATGAGAGCACACTGAGAATAAAAAATGTTGATATTGCTTATCGACAAAAATCCGAGGTGATTCGTAAGATTATTGGAAATAGTGATAACTATTTTATTATTGATGAAACAGGTGATGTATGCGACAGACAAGTGTGGAATAATCTTGTTGAAAAACTTGATGGCAGTCCAAGTAAGCCGATGTTATTAAAATCAACACTTTTGAAAACAAAAGCATTAACTGTATCACAAGCATTCGTCAACAGTATTGACGTTCTTTGGTCAGATGAGACACATTACGAACGGATTTTGCTAGTTGCAACAGATACAGCAGCATATACCATTGATAACGTAGTTTATTTTTAAATAATAATATATTTTAGTAATCACGCTTATTGTAACAATAGTATGATTACATATCATAAACATCTGGCTTTTTTGAATATATCCTTTTCATAATATCCTTTTTATGATTTTATATTAAAAATACAGAAATTTTTATTACCGAAAATCGACCGAAATTGGTTCAATGTTACGACCGAAAACTGATATCGATACCATTTTGGCAAAGTTGAGAGGAGCAATTTATTTTGTTTATCAAAATGATATTTTTGTATTTGAGTATGATACCAAAGTCCTGTCACAAAGGAATGAGGTTCTATGCAACGTCTAAATGTATCAATAAATTAGGCGAAATTGGTGATAAGCGCTAATTCAGTAGCTTCCCTCAGGCACATAATCTCGGCGCAAAGGACAAGGTATTAAAGATTACCATTCTTAAAACTAAGAAGGAAATTTAATTTTTTATCGGTTTGGTTGAAAGATTTTTCAAACATTTCTGTCTCCAATCAATCAACTCAGAAAAAATGGAATTCCTTTCATATGGAGTCCCAAGCAGCAAGAAGATTTTGACAAACTTAAACCAATGCTTTGTAGTGATAGTATAGTGACATCATACGCATTAGATAATGAAGAAACGTTAGAATTTGATGCATCCGAAAATGCTATCGGAGACATAATGTTCAAGAAGATTTTCTAGTGACATTTTTACGAAGAACACTAATCAGTAATGAAAGAAATTATTTAATGATAGAGCGGAAAACGCTTCCAATTATTCGGGCTTTCAAAAGAGTGGAAAGATTTTTCATTGGAAGACGTTTTACTCTGCGTACTGATCACAGATCGTTACAATTAACTTTAGATTAGAGTGTAGCATACCAGTGCAAGAATACAGCGCTGGGTTATTTCAATGGTGAGATTTGACTACGAGGTACAGTAGTTGAAAAGTCAAGATATTCCCCATGTGGATTTACTTAATCGATTGACTTTTGAAGATCCAGATTCACATTTTATGGACTAGAATGAAGATAACAATTAAGAAATTTATTGAAGTGATGAGTGTGGTGTTAGTTTCTAGGACCTTATACAAGAAGCATTGGCTGATAGATTTATGAGAGGTATTCGCAGACGGGTACAAAGGATAAATCGACAATATTGCAACTCATCAGAAACACAATATAAAAAAACAAGCAGCATCCTCTATTGAGAACAAAATACTTTTCGTAGGAACAAGACCTGTTATTCCAACGGTTCATAGAGGAAAATTAATATCGACTACATATAGCTCACACTTTAGTAATTACTACTGCTTAATATATTTGGTGTGGATAAAGTTGTGGATTCATTTGTATAAAATTGCAATATTTCTAAAAATAAAACAAAACTAATATTTAAAGTGTTAGATTTTTTAGAAGGAATTAGCTAAAATGGGTTTTTGAGCGCAATCATTTAGATCGCACACTTATGTTCAACATTGAAAATATCTTGTTGGTAGATGCAATGACTAGTAGACCAGGAGCTTCCATTTGTGAAGATTGATCAACAACAACGGTTCAAAAGATACTACAATAAGCTTTTGCAGATTTGGCGTACTACTCGAAATAGCTTCTGATAAGACTAAGGAATTAACTATTAACTATTATTTCTCCGGAAAACGTAAGTGAAATTGAATATGTACAAAATTAGGTCAACTCTATTTCGCTGCAGCCGTTACAACTAACACTCTTTCGCGCCAAAACATCGCTGCTGCGGAGACGATCGACGCTCACATTCGATTACACCGTTCATATTAGCACGACGCGCAAAAAAACTTGGATAGAGAATCTTTTTGTGTCCGTTCAGTCAGTGCTACATTAATGATAATTTAGTCTAGTTTGATAATCCGTGTTCCGTGTTGATTGATAAATGGTAAGTTATATTGATAGTTACTTTACACGTAATTAAATTTATACTGATTTTAATAGGCTGATAGAAATTATATTCTATTAATTATAGTGCAGAGACTAGGGTTGCCATCTCTCCTGGTTTCAGTGAGTTATCTCCGGGTGAGACCCAGATCTGAGGTGGCAACCCTAGATAGAATTGAGCGGAAATTTGCATTCTTTCAAAATTTCAGATCGATCGAATGGTTTTTTTCTTTTTCAAAATATTAATAAAATTTTCCTTTTAAGGTAATTTTTTAACTCGTCGATTTTGCGTAATATTAAATATTTCATAGCATAGAGCACGCATAATGCAATTTTAATTTTGAGAGAATATATAAGAGGGAGAAAACCTATGTTTTTACGGTTAGGTTTTAATCTAAATTATTTAATCAAAATTATAAATTCTCATTTATTCATATTTGAATTCTAGTTTATACAAAACACGTTGAATGATAGTCGTAGTTTTTGCAAAACTATAGCTATATGATTTGTAATTTTTGCATATTTATTAATTGACAATGATGGACTACATTATTTTGTTATAATGGGTTTTTTTTAATTAGGCTGTCTGTAAGCAATAAAAAAAATTAAAAAAACTTTTTCATTGCAAGGGTTATCAAAACATAATATGTTTTAAATCTATTTCAAAAAAAAATAAATACAGATTTAAAATTGTTTGGTAAGATTTAGAAATGGAATATGTATAAAAAAGAAATTATATAACTCTTAAAAGATTACAAAGATAAAAACGTATTTGATTAGGAGAATGCATTTGACTCATATAAAACATTTGTATTTTCAACATCAGAATGTAAGTCATTTTTCGATAGAAAGCCCCATTTATACAAACAAATTAATTATTTTAGGATGTTTTAAGTGACATTTTAAGAGAACTATAAAATTTCAAATAAGCCCATTGAACTTTATTGTTTCATTAAAAATAAAAATTATTTAAATTATACATATTTTTTGAGAAATAATTTTTGAAAATTATCATCATTATCATTTATTTTCAAGTCTTGATTAAATATCTGACAAATTAAAAATTAAATCCTTCTAATTTTTTTCATTGAAAATAAACAATGGGAATTGTTAATGGGCTCTGATTAAAGAATCTGTGTTCTAAAATCCTCATTAATTATAAATATTTTATATCACTAGAAAAGAATTGGTTTATTTTATTTAAAATTTCATAATTTTATTGAATATTTTATCAGCAATTCGATTGGTTAATATTTTATTCTCATTGAGTGAGCCAGCAGCTATTTTTATCTTTTGTCTGGAAAAATTTTTTCTTTTTCTTTTAGATTTAAATCAACTCGAGAAAATTAAGTTGTTGTACAATCGTAGCATGTTTCCTCACACATACAAACTGATTGTGACCATATTTCCTACGTTCATCCGTCAAAAGTTATTAATTTAAGTCTCAGATGGAGTTTATTATTAGTAGTTTTGCGTAGGAAAGGAAAATTATACATCTCACATACTTACATGTCTACTGATCCCAGACAATATCTAAATCTTTGTTTAATTAATTTATTTAAAATCAACTTAAAAAGAAATTTTCAACTGATCGATTTTCATATCAAGAAAATTTTATAAAAAATTCAATTTTTCATAATCTAATTGTTCTTTTAATATAAATAACTGTTATTATTATTACCGTATATACTCGTGTATAAGTCGAGGAAATTTTAAGAGGTTTTTAAGTCCTAAATTGGAAACCCGCGTATAAGTTGAAGTAACAAAAATAAAAAAAATTTTAATGATTTCATTAAAATTAATTTGTACGTTTTTTGACCCGCGTATAAGTCGAAGTAGCTATTTTGACTTGAAAATTTGACGTAAATTTCTGGACTTATACGCGAGTATATACTGTATTCCAGTAGCGTAGCGAGGGGGGGGGCGAGGGTGACGGTTGCCCCGGGCGCCGGATTGAACGCAATATATATAAAATATATAAATATAGCCAAGCATTGAAAATTTTTTAAAATAAACGATGAAAAAGGGATTTTATTTTTCTGTTTTCCAGTTTTTTTCTAGTTTTGTTATATTTTTATATTTTATATTTTATATTTTTTTAAAATATTATTTTAGAATTTATTAATTAGCATTTTATATTTGGCGTTTTTACATATGTCTATTTTAATATCACAAAAATTTTTTATAGTAAGCCCAGGGCGCCAAGTACTCTAGCTACGCCACTGCTGTATTCATTAGTTTTCTCATTTAATATTGGATTTTCATGCTCATTGGCCTTGAAGTTTTCATTTTCTTGTGAGAACTAATTTACACGCGTTATTTTACAGGAATTTAAAAAGGACTATTTTTATAATTGAAAATTCTTTCATTTTATTAAATATATACTTCGCAGCAAAGGCTTAAATTATCGTTTAATTGTTTAACACGTCTAACTGTTATGTGAAGTTGAAGTTCATATGTAACTTCAGATTTATATTTATACTTTTTATTGGCAATTTTAGAATTTTTGATTTTTGTCGATTAAAACTAACATTTGATAATGACTGTGCCGAAAATTCGTGTTTGTCAAAAAATAATGCATTGCATAATATGAATCGAAGAAATTTATTTAAACTAACAAAAGTAAAAACTAATATATTTTATTATTCTTTGATTTTATATTAAGATCAAATGTTTCATGTGTATGTTTAGTTGAAAATGTTGACCGAGTTGCTCATTATAGTAAATGTGGTTTATTGAAGCAAAGTCATTAGTGGCAAAATTACACGGACGCAAACCTGGGTTGTGCATAAGCTCTTTAACAATAAGGGACCCAAAAAAAATTCAATATCTTTCTCTATAATAAAATTCAGTTATCAGATTTTCTCATTTATATTAATTTCCTTTACCCATGATATAGATAGCAATATTCATCTATAGAGCGTGTTACTTTGTTAAAGGTAAAATAGCAATTTTGGGAACGCCTACATTTCCTGCGAAGACAAAAACTTGAAGTTCCAAAAAGCCAAAAGTAACCATGGTAGATCAAACAGCACATTCAGTGCATCATTATGGTGCCAACAAAACACTTTGCCTATTATGGTAATAAGTTTTTCGTTAATTTAAATTCGAATAAAACGAATATATAATTACAGTATGTTCAAATATCAAAATTTTACCAAAATGACTACCTGTGTGATAAATTATGTAAATATTTTATGAAACTCTTAGATTAAGTTTCAACCTAATTTTATATAGAAACCAATAAATTATAATCGGTTAAAATAAATTGAAATTTTAATTGAATCTAGTCCCAATGACGATTTATTTAAACTTTTGAATGGTGACATATTTTTAATTATTTTCATTCAAATAATTGCTAGTAATTAATTGTCCCATTAGAATTAATAGTCCCATAAATTATTGTGGCAATTACCAAGGCTTTTATAATTAATTAGAGTTATAGGTTTTTATATGATCTATTAAATAATTTATAGATGAATTTAATTATTTCATAAAGCCCGATGAATTATGCCTATAGCCATGATTCTGGCGATATTTTAAATCATGTTATATCAAACGTTTTTGGACTTTGCTAGTCAGAATTTATTATACTTGCTTTATTACCCAGTTTTGTCTGGGATTGATTCAAATTCATTCTTTATTCATTATAATTAATTTTATTCATCCTGTTATTACAAATATATGTCAATATTTTGCTATATACAATACTTTTAGTCTCTTATTGATCATCAGGGATAATGAATAATATTGAGAAATTCTTCGCCCTTGACATTCTCACATTTAGTTGTCCGTGCAAGAAGCACTTGTCTGTGAACTCCAAGTCTTGACTTTGAGTGATAGTCCTTGTGTCTTGTTGATTGTGATTGCAAATGTAAGACGAGCAGGAAATTGCAATCGTTTGAACGAAATTGACAAGTGAATCGGAATGAATGGAATCCTAGTAATCAAGACGTTTTCGCCGTCATTGAGAACAATGCGCAGAACAATGACATTCTTTTTGTTTACTGTAGCGTGATAGTTTACACAATTATACAGAAAAACAGATCTTGGAAGGACGATGAAGTGGAATCCGCACTAAAGTCATGATTTGATAAGGCATCAGGGCGAAATTTTCCTATAGGTGGTTCGATTCTCAAAGAAAAAGCATCATCACTTACTTTGCAACTTTGTAAAACTGACTTTAAATTTACTGATGGTTGGTCGTTACTTTACTCGATGCCATCGAAAAGATCGATTCTGTATGGAAAAATAGAAAAGTTTAAAGTTTAAAGATTTTATGGATACTATTCCAGAAGCCAATAAGTCCATTTCTCTTGTATATGAATAAGCCAATGTTGATGCAAGCCTTGTCTGTCATAAACCTCAGGAAGATGGTGATAATGAAATTTTAGAAGAAATTTATAACAAACGGTCTCAGCCAGATTCAATAGACGAAGTGTAATCATCAGGATCGGAAGAAGATGAAATTTACATTCATAGGCATCAGACATAATTAAATTGCCTCGTCAAACAGAGCGTATCTAGGTGCACCATAGACAGTCGGATGTCTGCGACAATTTATTACCTATTATTAATGCTGCGAGAGAGATAAGAGACAAGAACCTTATCCAAAAAAATATTTGTTCATATTTCACTTAGTAAATAGAGTATCTTTATATATTACAATTGGCAATAAAATTACTATTTATATTATAATTATGGAGTTTGGTATATCGGTTAGGTTTACTTCGTTTACCAGGGCCCCTGGGCTCCCATGGCCAAAATTTATTGGGGCAAACGAGGCCACGATAACCGGATTTCACTGTATATGAAAATCCTATATTAACTTATTGCTCATTTCTATGGATGTTGAAAACATTAAATCCAACTCACTAGATGTAAATATGAATTTTCAGTTGATCTTATTTATAAAAAAATTCTTTATAGAAATCTGACATTAAGTTACTTGTGAACAATGGATAAATTTACTTCAGAGATAAATAAAATTTGGTTATGACATTTTACTCATATTAGAAAATACTATATAATACTTCACCTAATAGATTTTTAGTAGTGCAATTCTTCTAATGTTTGCAGAAATTGCATATAATATTATTTAGGACCTTATGTTAGATGAGATTGAAGGCCATAGACCGTAGGTTGGACACCCATGACATAATTTATTTGATTACACATAATTATATTAAATATATGTAATATAATAAATAAACAATTTTTCATGAGTTTTACTATGGTAAAATGATAGGGGTCGAAAAAAATTTAATTTTTATAAGAATTGACTTTTAAAAATGTTTGCGGAGTCCAAATATATATATATATAGTTTTCAAGGTTTAGGAAAATTACACAATTAATCCTAAATTTCAATTTCCTTTATCTTCATTTGATTTTAGATTATAGATCAATATTTTTATTTATTATAACGAATTTTTAAAACTGGTTTTTTCAAAAACTCTTGAAAAGGTTGAACAAAATATTCATTTTGGGTAAATAAAAATATTGATTAAGCCTGAAATAAAAGAAGAAAGGAAAATTAAAAAAAAATCACTGGTAAAGAATAATTATTTTACTAATAGTTCAGATTATTTAACAACCCTCTATGATTCTTAAAATTTCATTTATTTTTATTATTTTTATCAAATTTTTGATGAGATTGATTTTATCTGATCATTAAAACGTTTAAATAGCTTTTTATAAAAAGGTATCTAAATAAGAATTTATATAATGAGATATGATATACACCCAACTCTTTTTTTACACGGTAGATACGTTCGAACGAAAATCGTGTAAAAAAAGACATGTTAACCATAGTAAAATTGAGGATGTGTTCTACAATTATAGAAAACCGTGTAAAATAGAAAAAGGAACCATTAGTTGTTCTAAAAAACCGTGCAAAAAAATAGTAAATCTTGAAACCATATTATATAAGTTTTCATATTTTCAAAGCCCTCACCACCAATTTCATGTGAAAGCGTTACAATTTCAGAACACACAACTGCATTTTGTATTACAGAGTTACTAATTTTAACACTCTATCCAAACCACTAAACTTTTTCCATTTTCTCCGAGATAATATTTCGGCTATATGACGATGCTTTGGAACTGATGTTCGATCCAGAAATTACTGATCGTCGAATGGAATCCTCACTTTTTTATGGTTCTGATAGTCGCTTCACTTAAACTAAAATCTTTGCCAACAGATGTGGGACCTACGCCACTCTCAAGACTGTCTAAGATTTTTATTTTAGTTTCCAAAGAAATCGCTTTTGGCTTCAGATTATTTTTCGTTGGTTTAGGCATCTTATTAATCGGCTATAATAAAAATTAAAATAAAAACACATAATAAAAAATTTTATGAAAGTAAAACTTCTTAAAAATAATAATTTTTGCAGGAAATTACCAGTTTATTAAAATTTCCTTTAGTAAAATAAAATAATAACTAAAAAATTTAAAATTAAAAAAAAATAACATTACCAATTTATTAAAACTTCCTTATGTTATTAAAATTTCCTTTAGTAAAATAAAATAATAACTAAAAAATTTAAAATTAAAAAAAAATAACATTACCAATTTATTAAAACTTCCTTATGTAAGTAAAATTTTCTATAAAAATATTTGTCAAAATAACAATAAAAACAAAATTAAAACATAAAATTTTTTTTGGAAATAGTGTTAAACCGAATATTTCGTGCAAAAAAAGAAGATTTGTTCCTTTTTTGTGGACCGTGTTATTTCAAAATCGTGTAAAATAAGACCGTGTAAAAAAGAGTTGGGTGTATAGTCATTTTTCTATTCAAATATTTATGATGCTATATTAATATAAAATTGAAACATAAATAAACTTTTTATCAATTTCCATTTAAAAAATTACTGACTTGATCATATTTTAATTAATTTTATTTATTAGTAAGCAAGTGAAAGCTTGGGACCGACCTTAATGACATCACTGTTATAATTGCTGGCACGGCAGTGGAACTTGGAATTATAAATAAATAATAAACTACCTTTCTATAAGACAAAATGTATTCATATGCCATATTTTATTGAAATTGTTTCATTTTAAAATAAAATTTAACTAAAATAAATAAATAATATAAATCAATTTTCTTATTGAATTTAATTCCAAATTGATCCTACTATTGATTAAGCACTAATGAACCGATCGGAAAGTACAACTGACAGTTTCCAAGTTCTAATTAGACAATTTAATCTATAAGTTCTCAATTTTATCTTTCATAAAAAAATTTCCCATTTTTCTCAGAAATTGATGTTATTGAGATATTGATAGAAAATCGAAAGTATGTAGACAATCTCTCTTTTACGTCAAGTTTATGAGAAATTCCTTCTCTCTGATATATTATCGGAATGTGGACTGTTGTGACGGTTTTCTCTAAATAAAATAACACACAGTTGGGTAGAGAAAAGGATAGATTGAATAGGTAGAAATGAAGATCTTTGAAATATTGGCCATATTCACACAGATGATGTCTGATTTTCATATCTCGTTGTCTATATTTCTCTTATAAATATTTAATTTTATTATTGAAAGCGAAGCATAAGAATCTCTTCTTCTTTTCTATGGTTGTATTTATTGATAGATTGTGATATATTTTGATTAATTAAAACAAAATTTCCGTTTTTATATGATAATTAAGTTGACACAGAAAAATATTTTAAGTACCGTGTGGAACATAAAATGATTTTTATGTGATCCTAAATATCACTAGATCCTGGGATTGGTTTTAAAATAAAAGCAAAATAATTGCTTCTCTAAGACTCTTGAAATGATTCGAGAAAATATAATGAATGGGAGTGAAGTTAATTTTTTGTCGTTAACATATTGTTCACTATATCATTAAATTTATTGGTAAATTATATTTCCTTAGATGAGTAGGCCTCTTTATTTGTATGTTTATAATGAGATATCTGAGCTTTTAATAGTTCAAAAATATTTCTAAAATCACTAATATATCTAAGTGAAAATTTAGAAACAAAATCAAAAGTTAAATAGTTAAAGAATGGATTATGAAAATTAAAACAAATTATTATTACATAACAATTTCTCACATTTTTTTATAGAAAATATTTAGTTCAAAAATAGCCTAATATTCCCAATAAGTGCAGAAAAGTATTTAAAAAAAAATATTTGACAATTATGAAAAATCTATAAAATATGAAACTTCCATATGCTTGACTATAAAAGTTAAAATGTAAAAATATGATAAATAAGTCTTTTTTAGTAAAATATAGACAACCTTCAATAAGGGTTGGTCAATCCTGAAGAAAGTAATTTAATGTTAATAATTTATATTTTGTTTGTTTACTAGAGAGAATGTAATAAGATGGTTGTGGTGTAGAATTTATTTCAAAAATATATGAGTCTTATGTTATAGGTTATTTATAATTTATTAATACTGGTTAATGGAAGTGGAACATATATCAATCATTGGAAATGCAATTTCAGAATCAGATATGACATCTAAAGATTATTATTTGGATTCACATACTCATTTCGAGATCCATGAAGAAATGCTAAAAGACTAAATCTGAACTTTAACCTGTCGCATTACTTCGTTTCATACGGACGATAATTTAAAAATGTACATCACAGTCAGCGAATGGATGGAATATTATCTACTTTATGAATCGATGTTAAACATGACGATATTTAATATATGTTCTAAAACAATAAATTCAATATTGTAATAAAACAATGATATTACATTCTCGGCATGGGAACTGGGATTCATTAAGGACCTTTTTCCATTATCTCTTCTTTACAATAAGTTATGTATGTTTTTCAGATTTCTTTATTTTCTGGTAATGATACCAAATTATGAAAATGTTAAATATGCAATATTAATGGATGGAGATAGTATTTTTTATATTCTATTCTTATAGCATATTTGATATTACAATATTTTTTATAATACTTTCTACTAATTTTATTCGAAATTTAGATTAGTTAATTCATTTATAAATATCTAAAGGTGTAACTTAGAATAGAAATTTATTTGAATTTAATAAATAATTGTTTACAACATAAAATTCTTGATCTATTTTTTTTATTTTTTGTTAAAATTTCTTCTAACTACTAATTTAGGATAGATTTAATCATAATAATAATTATTATTATTGTTATTATAATTATTATTTTTAATTATTATTATTGTTATGATTGTTATTTATGGAATAAACAATCTTTCTATGGCAATATTAATGTTGTTTTCCCTTTAGATGTACAATGTTAAAAGCTCAACATAAAACATATTATCTATCAAACCTATTGAGACAACTTAAAAAGTAAAGTTAAACAAATTGTTAAAAATATTTTATAGTTACTTTTGCAACACTAACTGTTCTTTAATTTGCTTTCCGGAATGTCCAAACAATGAATTGATAAGCATGTTCTACACTACCTTCTCTCTCAAACAATCTCTCCTATACAACTATTTGTATATACACAATTAGTTATCCATTGAAATTCTATTACGCTCTCTATAAACTTTCCTCTGCAATTGCAACAGCAATTATTTATATTGCATTTATAAATATTTATCGAAACTAGATAAACGAATGCCAATAAATGTTTCAGAAATGTAGAACATGTATACAAATTGTATACACCAAGGCTATATACTTTATGTTGCCAATAAGAGTCACGTTTCATAATTTTAAATAATTATTTGAGTAAAAGTATTCCCAATTATAAGATATATTGGGCGATTCAATTATTATCTTTTTGAATTTAATTTTTTTTAATTTAAAATTTGTTTGTTTAAAAGTAGAAATATTATAATTAATAATTATTTCGGAATTTATTTTGCAGGCGATGTCAAGTTTATATCAATCATTGAGGATTTGATCGTCAGTTCTATGAACCAAAATTCTCCACCATCTCCACCGGAAATGCTCTCGATTTCCAATAACGTCATATCCAACAATCCGAATCAAATAAATCTTTTAGTTTCTAATCATTTAATGGGCATCAGCAGTCTTATAAGCGTTGCTGGATTCAATTTGGTTATTGACTGTCCAAATTTTGCATCTCCATTGTGCAACAATTACTTCAAAAACTTACCGAGGTAAACTATTTTTCCCATAAAAATGTGTTTTTTGCATTTCTCTTAAAACGAGATAAATCTCTTATTTTAATTTTTACACGGGATTTTATATAAAAAAAACACTTGAAAAATTTAAAAGTATTTTTTTTGTTTTTAAAAAATATTTCTTTCAAATGTAACAAATTCAAAATTTAAAAGAGAAATGTAAAATAACCAATTATAATAATTCAAAATAATTTAACTTGTAACTTTTTAAAATTTTTAATCGTGCGGCTCACTGAAAATTAAAATTATTTATCAAGTTAATTAATTTTATCAACTTGAAATATAATCTAATATTAAATATTACTTAAAATCTTTTAAAGAAATTATAAAATTCCTATTGTTACATCACCATTAGTAAACATTTTCTTTATTATCAGTAAAATATTTGTTTTCTTCACTATTGATATTTTCTCACTTTTTTTTCTTCATTTCATATTTGATTATCAATCAATAACTTTTTTTATATTTAACATACTAAATACAAAGTAAAATATTGATCAATAGTACATAATATAATAATAATAATAATAATAATAATAATAATAATAATAATTATTATTATTATTATATTATTATTATATTATTATTATTATTATTATTATTATTATTATTATTATATTATTATTATTATTATTATTATTATTATTATATTATTATTATTATTATTATTATTATTATTATTATTATTATTATTATTAAATTATAACTTCTATTGAATTTTAATTTTAGAATTGATACATTCTTATTGACATCCTGGAACCTTAAAAACACATTCGGATTCTACAATATGTTAAAATGCAATCTTATGTCATCCATTGGTTATTTTATTTTACCACAAGCCAATCAGAAGCCATTTACAAAGTTTGAAGAAACTCAGAAAAACTTATTTTCAGTTGAATTAAGAAATATGATTAACGAAATCATGATCCAGGTGAAAAAGTCTGATAGCTCACTTTCACAGCCTTTGGCTGAAGTGAAAAAAAGTTACAAATTATTTTACAAACTGGGCGCTGGCACTCTACAAATGTTTTGTATTTTCCCACCAACTAAAGATATTTATAAACCTTTAAAATCTTTTTATGATGCATGGGAAAATAATAAAGAGACTTCATTATTTGAAAAATTGCTATGTGATTCATCACTAGCTTCTCTACTTATTTGGAGTTCCGATGACAAACAAAAGCCTCTTCGTATTTTAGTCAGCAGTAGTTGTCATGAGCTCACTTTGATAAAGTCTCTAGCCAACTTTTCGAAAACCGATTCTTTATTAAATGCCTTTAATGAAATTAGGTTAAGTGATAGCAAAGATAGTAAATCGTCTCGAATTGAAAACTTGGCAAAATCAAAAACAATAGAACTTGAAAAATCAGTTCAAATGAAAAGGCTTACACAATCTCCTCAAAAATCACTCACTAGAATGACATCTGAAATTCATAAAAGCGCTAAAAGAACTCCACTTCCACCTAGATCTAGAACTGTTGAAAGACCAAAACCAGATTCTATTCTTCCAAAGTCCTTAATTAAAAGTAAATCTAAAAAGACAGGTCTTGAAGAAACAAATAAAATAAAACCGATTAAAGTAACTAAAGAGGCTCCTCCATCAATTGAAAATGTTAAACTTGTTGAATACAAAAGTAAAGAAATATCGTCAGATAATATTACAAATGAAGATACTTTAACAAATATTGGATCAATGGAAATACTTGGAGGTGTTGAAGAATTCACATATGTATCTGATTTAGATGTTATCAATAATAAAACTGAAACTACAGAGCAAAATCCTTTATTTTTTGATGCAGTTGATATTAACAAAAATGAAGAATTAGAAAAGAATTCTGAAAATGACAAAGTAGATGTTGAAATCCAAAATCTACAAGAAACTAGTCAACAAATGCTTATAGATGAAAAAGAAAAAAATATTTCGGCTTCATGTGAACCTGTTGAAAAAGTAATAAAAGAATTCGTGAAAGAAATTAGTAAAAATAATGAAAATGATGAGGATATAAACAAAATTATCACTTCCCCTAATAAAGAAGATATTGAAGCTATTAATTCAGATAAAGATAGCATTGATTTACCTATAAACATGGATTCTAAAAGAATTATTGGAAATGATCTCAAAGAAATCCAAAATGTAGATGGGAGTGATCAGGAAAAAAATTATAATTTAGAACTAACTAAAGATGCGTTGGAAGTACATAACACAAAAGAAAACAGAGATCAAGAAACTGCAGATGGTAGTTCATCAAAAATGAGCCCAGACGCTGAACAATTCGAAGTTATAGATTACTCAGAGGAACTTCTACTTGAAACTGCAATCAAGAATGAAGAAATCACACAATTATCTTCAAAATCAAGTGACGAAAGCATAAATAATTCAGAAGCTACTCAAAATATATCAGAGCACAATGCTGAACGGGATCAATTGGTCGAGGAGGTTGAGGTTAGCCATGAAAGTGAAGAATTTGAGGTAATTGACAAAGTCGATGATATAACTAGAGAAAAAGAAAAATTGATCATTCTTGATGATAATCTAATTTCAACAAAATGCATGGTTGAAATGGAAGTTAATGAAGCAACAAGCACATGTAAAGGTTTTGATGAAGTATACACTGAAAATAAGTTAGACAATGAAGATTCTGATGTTTTCAATGCAAAGGAAAATAATTTATTAGAGTCTCTTAAAACACCTATTTTGGACAATGAAATTAATAAAATGATTAGTCCATCTATTGAATCAGAAATAATTAAAAAAGTGAGTCAGTCGTGGGCGATCATTGATGAGCCGAACATAATTTCAAATAATGAAACCGAATTAAGTCTTCAAGAAATCAAACATTTTGACGATCAGACTAGAAACCAATTAGAAAGTGAAGACATTGATAAAGATATAGATGTTGACAAGAGTCCGACATTCGAGGACAAAATTGAAGAAGTAAATGTTAATGATATAAATATTGAAACTAATATCGACACTAAAAATGAAAATGAAATAAATGAAAACGATTCAACTTTAAAAACCTTCAATTGATGACGTTATAAATAATGAGGTAGAGAATGTTAAAAATTATGACAATTCATACGTTAACGAGGATTTCATAGAAAAGCTTGACAGTGATATTTTGACGGCAGTTAATGACATTAAGGAAAATGAAGAACTCGGTGAAAATGGCGATAATCAAGAGGATGAAACACATTTAAAAGATATTTGTGAAAATAAACAGCCATTTAAAGATACTTCTGAGTTTCCAGTGGACATTACTGATGTTAATAAAGATGAAACTATTCAGTTTACAAACGAAAATAAAATACATGAAGAAGAAGAAAATGTTGCAATTGCACAAACCGATATATCAAATACAATAGATATCGATAATAAATTAATGAATGAAAGTGAAAGGTTCAATGATAATGATGAAAGTATGTCAGTTGTAAAAATTGAAGATCAGATTTCAATTGACCCTACAATTAAGCAGGATGTTGCTGAACCTATGCTCATGCAGAATGCGGACACTGTCAATTTTGATGCAAATCATTTCAATGAAATTGGCAGCAGCAAAATTAACGAAAGCAAAGAAGAACAAGAAAGTAATATCGAGACAGCTTGTAAAAATAATTTAGTATCTGAAAGTTTTACTGAAAACATAAAAGAAATTAATGATAATCAAATGATAGAAGAATCAGAAATCGAAAAGCACCAAGTAAATAATAACAAATCCGAAATGACAAATGATGAAGAAGGCATAAATAATTCGATAGAGATGAATGAACCATTTGGTAAAGTTACTAGCGATAATTTATTTCACGAAAGTAAAGATTATATTGAGGAAGATTCAAATGACAAGGAAAATATATCGGACAGCATGAAATTTATTGCAGAAGATCCAATTCAAATGAATAGATTTGAAGAGCAGAACGAATCTATAAATACAGAACTCAAAACAGATGATGTTTATACAGGCCAATTAGTGCAGCATGATAAAGAATTTTTGTCGAATGAATCTACAATTGAAAGTCCTTATAAAAATTGCAAAGATGAAACCAATACTGATTTTTCTGTTGATGAAGAAAAGAATGTTATTCAATTCATGGAAACAGGCAAAAACGATATCGATGATTATATAAATGAATATGAGAATAAAAAGCAAGAATTAAATGAGGAAATTGATAGTAGAAATGAAATGCAAGAGGATTATATATCAACTGATAAAGTTTCCGGAGGGAAAGAAACAGATGTAAGAGAATTCAAAAATATTGAAGTCGAAAGTACAAGTACTAATATTGATGAAGTTCAAAGAATAGATGAAGAAAACCTGACAATTGGCACTATTGATACTAAAAACTTTGAAAATCTGGAAATAGTTGAAAGTGATCAAGATAATGACAAACAAGATTCTAAATTAAACTTAAATGACTTAATTGCTGATCTGGTTGAAACAGAAAAACGAGGTCAACGAGAACATGCAAGATCAAAATGGTATTCCTAATAATCTTGATAATGATGAGAAGACTGAAAACGTAACAGAAACCGATGACACAATTAATAAACCACCAACCTCAGAAATGGAAACTGATAATGAAAGTAAAAATATCGAATCAACGAAAGAGAATATTGAGGTTCTCGACGAGGAATTGCATAACAATAATATAGATTTAGAAACTAATGATAATGAAAAATGCAAAGAAGATGATGAAGAAGAGAAAATTGAAATGGAAATTGATGTAGCAAACGAAGTAGACGATTTAGTATTACCAAACTCTGTTGCTATAAAGGAAAAGGTTGATGAAGCTGTAGAAGATACGATAGATCACTCAGAAGTTTTTTCGGATAAACTCTCAATGGAAATGAATATTATAGAAACTCAAGATAATGATCAGAAGAAACTTGAAAACTTAAGTGAAATTGATGCAACTAATGATAAAGTATCAACTTTAGAAATGGCAGCTGATAATGATATAGAAAATGACAAATCTCCAAAAATTATAAACGAAAATAAAAAGGTTCTCGACGAAAAGATGCTTGAAGAAGATAGTGGTGAAATAAGATTGAATGATAATGAGATGAGTTATGATAAGGGAGAAGACAAAAAAAATGAAATCATAAGTGCCACAACAATTGAAGATAAATCCTATTTGGCAAACTTGATTGATGTGGGGAAAGATGATGAAATTGTGGGAAATAAACCAGACGATTTAGAGTCTTATTCTGAAAAACCATCAATGGAAACGGATATTAGTGTGATAGAAGATACTGAAATAGAGAACAATGACATCATTAAAAATAAAGAGGATGGGGACAAAGAATGCAAAATTGAACTTTTAGCTAATACATTAGAAGATGAAATAATGAATGATTCACTTCCAACAGAAATTACAGTCGATACAAATGAAGGAGCTTTTGGTTCGATGTCAACAGAAGATTTAATATTAGAAACCGTAAATAATGAAACTGAATATGATATAAACCATAATAATGATGACATTGTAATTGACAATGGAATGACTGCGACTGATGAAAATGATTTGCAAAACATGAATTCTCTAATGGATCCCTTAGATCATAAGGGTGAGTTACATCAAATAGTTCAAGATGATTTTGAAGTTATTATTGACGAAACTTTAACAAATTCCGATTGTAATACACTTGAAAAGCTTATTGGAAAGAAAGAAATGATTTGTGAAGATAAAAATAAAACTAATATATCAGATGAAAGAGATCAAACAAATCTAGATTCTAATCAGCAAGAGAATCAAGAAATAAGTGAGTATGCAGATCAACTAAAATTGACCAAATTTGGAAATTCATTAATTGAAACAAATAATGATAATAATAACATGATTGAAGAAACTTTGAATGAAGTGATTAATAAATTGGATGAAGATCATGTTGATTATGAATCTGACGAAAATAAAATGAACACTAAATGTGAAAGTGAAAACATTAATGACATTATTGCTGAAGAATATGAAGATAAATGTCCACAAACGATTTCTGACAATGAAATACTGGAAAATAGCTCAGTGGAGCTTGAAGAGAATAAAATATACGTAGAAGAAGAACTGGGACAAAACGATAAATGTGATAAGAATGAAAGTAGTTATCTTGACTCAAATATTGATGAAGGTAAAGATGGCTTGAATTCAGTTGTAGAACATTTGTCAGAAAAAGATAACAATGAAAGTTTACAGGATAAAGAAGATGAAAAACTAACATTGAATGAACCTCAAAAAGAATTTACACTATTAAAAATAAATGAAATTCTTCAATCCGATGAAAAGATTATTAGTAGTCAAACTGAGAAAACCGACATCACAACTCAAGACTTTGAACTTGAAAAATCTTTGTGTAATAAGGAGGATGAATGTTTTCATGAAATTCTAGTTGGAGAAAATTCCGAAAATATCAAAATAGATATGAAAGAAGAAAAGATAAATGAAACTAGTGTGCAACAGATTGTCACCGAAATTTGTGATAACGTATCTAAACCTACCGATGAAACTGAAATCATTGAAAATATAAAAGAAAGGGAGCAAATTGAAAATCAAATAGAAACTGCAATTGAAAACTTGGTGGATGAAATAGATACGGTAGCTGATTTTAATGAAAGTTCTGATGAAATTAATATTGCCTTATCTGTGAAAGCATTTGAGAATAACATTCGTGATGAAACAAGTGAAACATTGAAAGAAATAGACAGTACACCGGAAAATCTCGAAAAATACTTTGTGAAAGATATAATTTCAGCTGAAAAACACAATTTAACTTTTCAGATTAATTCTGATGAAACGGTGAAAACGGACGTAGAAACTGATACTAATAAGACTGATGCATCTCTAATTATAGAAGAAAAGTCTTTAATGCCTATTGATGATTATGTAAGCATAGACGAAGGCAAACATATAAAGGATAAAATAACTTACCCTGATCAAGTTGAATCTACTACTATCTCTAATATCGAAAGTTCTGAGAAGGTTATATTAAATGAAACCCCTGGGAAAATGTTTGATGAAGTCGATAATAGTAAAGATGTAATACATCAAGGGGATAAATATCTTTATCAAAGTCAACCAGATAGCGTCAATGAAGAAAATAAATTAAAAACTAAAGAAAAGGACGATGATAAATTTTTAAATGATACAATTGAAAGAAAGAAGGATGATAATGTTAAAAATAATGAAGAAGCGAATGAAGATTTTATTTCAGAAGAAATACAAGAATTTGACAGAGACATTATTAGAGAAATGAACCAAGAAGAAGATAATGTGGAAACTGATAGCAATAGCCAAAAGAAAAATCAAGAAAATGATGAAATGAAAACTGAAACAGAATTTTCATTACAAATTACTGATGAAAAAGATGAAAATAATGTAAAAGATAAATCTGAAGACATGAATGATGAATTAGTAAAGGAAGGCAATGACAAGGTTTCTGATAAAATGGAAGAAAGTGAAGAAATAAAATTTACAGAAGAAAATATGACTGAAAACAAAATTGATACAATGAATGTTGAAGATGAGAACGCGCTGGGTGGGTCAGCCGATAGCAGAGAGGAGAATTATTCAATCAGAGAATAAATATGATTCCGAATTAAAAGTTGATAGTGATTCTGAAAAAGACTTAAAAGATGATGAACTAATTAAAAAGACAATGCAAATTTCTTATCAAAGTAAAAGTTTGGAGAATACTAAAGTCGAAGACGATAAATCCAATCCTGAATTAGAAGGGTTGGAAATCAAAAATGTAATTGTTGAGGATGATTATCAAAATAAAAATGTTAAAGATATTATTGAGGATATTGAAGACAAGGAATTTATTGAAATAGACGAATCTAAATTATTACAAATACCCGATGAAAATAAAGATGAAACTAAAAGCTTAAATTTAGATAAAGAGGAATCATCATTAATCGTCGACACCAATTTAAATAAAGATGAATGTCTACTGAACGAGGAAATTGATACTTTGCATGAGCTAAATTCCGAATCAGAAATATCTAATGATAGTAAAATCAGTAAAAACACACAAGAGGAAAATAATTTAACGTTAGAAAGCTCACATGAAGACAAACCTGAAGTCGAAAATTTGGAAAATAATGAAAAAACCGATCATGCTATTACATCAGTTAAGGGGGAAACTGCTCATTTTGAAGAAATTGAGGATAAAGAGGAAAACGTTGATGTTGAAATTTTATGTGAAAATACCTTGGAAACTTTGCCTGCGAAAGATGAAGGAAATGAAATCAACCAAATAAATAAATCATCTTCTGAAGTCATCATGGAGAAGGAATGGATGGAAGATAAAGAACTCAAATCAGAAGAAACTGTGGTCAGTGATATGGCTAAAGAGAGAAAATGTCTAATTGAAGACAATGATGTTAAAGTTCAATCTGGAAATCATCAAAATAGATCTACATTAAAAACCTTGTATGAACAAGACATAGAAATCCAAGATTTAGATAAAAATATTCTTAAGAGTGATAATAATTCACTTTTAGCTGAATTTAATATTGAAAATGAAACACAAAATGAAATTGAAAATAATGTTGAAATTAAGAAAATAGATGAAAGGATTGAAGAAATCCGTGATGATAGTTTGGAAACAAACGACAAAGATGAAACATTATTTGAACAAGTAGATAATGCAGTGATTCTTCCTGATGAAACCTCACTTGAACAAGTAGATAATGCAGTGATTCTTCCTGGTGAAACCTCACTTGAACAAGTAGATAATGCAGTGATTCTTCCTGATGAAACCTCACTTGAACAAGTAGATGATGCAGTGATTCTTCCTGATGAAACCTCACTTAAACAAGTAGATAATGCAGTGATTCTTCCTGGTGAAACCTCACTTGAACAAGTAGATAATGCAGTGATTCTTCCTGATGAAACCTCACTTAAACAAGTAGATAATGCAGTGATTCTTCCTGATGAAACCTCACTTAAACAAGTAGATAATGCAGTGATTCTTCATGGTGAAACCTCACTTGAACAAGTAGATAATGCAGTGATTCTTCCTGGTGAAACCTCACTTGAACAAGTAGATAATGCAGTGATTCTTCCTGATGAAACCTCACTTAAACAAGTAGATAATGCAGTGATTCTTCCTGATGAAACCTCACTTGAACAAGTAGATGATGCAGTGATTCTTCCTGGTGAAACCTCACCTGAACAAGTAGATAATGCAGTTATTCTTCCTGATGAAACAAATGTTGATTCAATTTGTACAGTAAAGAAGGAATCAAACGATACTTTTAAAATAGAGGAAGAAAACCTGCAAATGAATGTCGATAAGCCTATCGAAAACAAAAAGCAGAATTTTATAGCAAGTGAATTAAATCAAGATTTGTCCAATGAAAAGCAAGAACCTTCATTAGAAGTAAATGAAAATGAGGAAATTGAATGTGAAATTCAAACTAATATGGAAGAAATTGTATCGAAAAGTGAAGTGGTTGTCCTTGAAGAAAATGATGATTTAAAAATAAATTATTGTGATGAGGAAAACGACTTTGGGGGAAACGATGGTGGTGAAAGATTTCTTGAATCTGAGAAAATTGTGATTGAGAGTCAGGTTGATATTCTTGGCGAAAAGAATGATCATAGTGATGAAAATGAAGAATGTTCTCCTTTAGATTGTGTCAAAGGGTATGATAAAGTTGAAAATTTGATTACTGAAGAAAGTAAAGATTTGGATTCTAAAATGTATGACGAAGAACTCGATAAAAGTGTTGATATTATCAAAGAACCAGATAGTTGTCAACTTGCTGAACATGAAAATACAGGCGATGCACAATACGAAGCCGAAATTCCAATAGAAAATAGTACTAGTGTAAACTTTAAGACAGGGGACATTAAAAAAGACGATCCAGAAATAATATCTGATCAACATCTAAAAGATAATGAAGAAAATTTGTGTGAACTATCTTTTGAAATGGAAATTATTCAAGAAAATGAAAACATAAAATTTCATAATATGGAAAATATTAATTCTAATTTTGTAATTTTGGAGATTTCTAAAGAGGACAGTGTGGATAGTGAAATGATTGCTAGTGACACCCTTGTACAAAATCCAAATCTTGAAGAATGCGATTCTCAGAGGGAAACAAATAACGAAAAAGATGAATTTCCATCAGGTACATTACTTGAATTAAGAAAAACTAATCTCATAAATCCCGTTGAGTTGAATCTTGATGACGACCATATAAATATTATCACAGATTCATCAACAACGAAAGAAGAGGATAATGAAGATAAAATTGCAGATCTATGTGACAGTAATGATAGAATTGGCGTGAGATCAGAGAAAGATGAAAAACACGTAGATAATATATTCGAAACTCAAATAACTAATTCAAGTGAAATTGTTGATCAGGTCAGTGAACAAATTAATTTGGAAGAAATGGCAAAAATTGATGAAATTGATCATTCTGTTGATTCAAATGAAAGTGAATTTACTGAGCCTAATATCAAAGAATTCGATGGAGGAGAAAAAAATAAATCCGAATCACAAATTGAAAAATCAACAGAAGTTGATGCAGTATTAAATCAAAACGATGACATGGAGAAATTAAAAATATATAATCAAAATGCTCAAATTTCAGATCAGCCCATTGACATTTCTGATAATGACATTAATGTTGATGTCAAAAAGAATGAAAAGTCTAAAGAAGAAATTGCAAGTGATGAAGATTGGATAAAGGTCGAGGAAGAGTCAAACGACAATAGAAATTCCAATAAAAATGTCCAGTGGTCCGAACCACTTGGTTTACCAATGCCAGTCATGCCAGGTAAATATTTTATAATGAAATTTTATGATAATCATATTGTGTTAATTAAATATTTAATAAATGAGAAATTTTTTTACAAAGATCAGTTTGTTCAAACTTTATAATCAGTAAACTTTCTTTTATTGTTCTCAAGTAAATTGAATTTAGAATCGGAATTTAGAGATTTTTTATTTTAACATATTTTAATATATTATGCGATGTTTATTAGAATCATGTTTCTAATACAAAGAGTCCCAAATATAGGGTTGCCAACTCCCACAACCTCGAACCCGGGGATTATAAAATTGCGAAAAGTACATAACGCTTAAGAAATAATATAACAGGTGTTTTTTTCACTTTTTTGATTTACACATGTTAGTGATTATAACTATATGATGACTAATACCATAAAGATTTAATCAAAACAATTTTTTTTACATATTACATTTTAAAAGTGAAAAAAACCTGACAGTGACAGACTAATAACGTGGGTAAGAAGAAAAACATAATATCGCTCGCCGCGAACAAACAACTCAAACTTCCGGTGACTATGAGCAAAAATAAATCTTGACTATCATTATTTTAGAGAAATCAAATAAAAGTTAAAACTTCAAAAACTGCACTTTTTTCTTGTAAAATTGTAAAATATTCTAAAAACGGAAAGACGGGAGATTTACATCTCCCGGGTCATGGTTAACTGGGAGACGGGAGACTCCCGGCAAAAACGGGAGAATCGGCAAGCCTACCCAAATACGATAAACAGAAAGTCGTATTCGTAAGTTAGATGAAAAAACAGCAACATTTTTCTGCATTATCCTTACAAATGGCATTGACAGTTCTTCTGTGTCTGATTCTCCATTTTCTGGTATTATTATGATTGTACTTCCATTAGAAAATTCATATTTAATTTAAGTCCTTAATGCGATATAATTTTGATATACCCATCAATTCAAATACATTAATTATATGATCCGACAAATTTTATATAATTATAATTTAATTAATCCATAAACAAATATTCTTGATTAAGTAACACATTTTTGGATCTTAAGTTTAATCAGCATATAGTTTGCAAAGAAACTCTTCAAGATCCTCTGTTTTCATCTTACGGTTTTCATTCTATTCCTTTCGAATCACGAGATACATAACGTTGACATATAAAACGTATATCCAACATAATTTTACAAAGAATTCAAATATAGAATCCGACTAAAATAAAAGAAAACTCTGACATTATTTTTTAATATATTCAACCAATGGATTATCACAAAAATTCAAAATAATCAGAATTCTAAATTCAAATATTTCAAGGTTTCATAAAAAGAAAATAAAAATCACACAGATCAATAATCTGAAACAATAAAGACACTAAATTCGTAATTAATAGATAAAAAGTGAAAAAGATTTTAGAAAGTAAAGTTTTTTCCTTAAATCGGTATTTTTCAAAATGTAAACCATAGGAACTTCAATTTTGTAAGTAAGTTTGACTTATTAGCTACTTAAATTTTGAAAATAAAAAATAATTTTCGTTTTATATTAAATTTTACATTATATTGTATACATAAAAATATGTTGTATTATATTCATGACCTTTATTATTATTATTATTATTATTATTATTATTATTATTATTATTATTATTATTATTATTATTATTATTATTATTATTATTATTATTATTATTATTATTATTATTATTATTATTATTATTATTATTATTATTATTATTATTATTATTATTATTATTATTATTATTATTATTATTATTATTATTATTATTATTATTATTATTATTATTATTATTATTATTATTATTATTATTATTATTACTATTATTATTATTATTATTATTATTATTATTATTATTATTATTATTATTATTATTATTATTATTATTATTATTATTATTATTATTATTATTATTATATTATTATTATTATTATTATTATTATTATTATTATTATTATTATTATTATTATTATTATTATTATTATTATTATTATTATTATTATTATTATTATAGTTTTATTATGGTTTTATTATTGTATTAATTATTTGAGATAAAAATTTTAAAAATTTATTTGAAAAATTGAAAATATTCTTTTTTCACAAGTTAAATTATTCAAACGCTGCCATCATTCCAAAAATCAATGAATTATTAATTGTTTCGGTGCTTTATCAAAGTCACTGATTTGCGTTGCGATCAATTAATTGAAAAATTATTTGCAAATGTTGATTGAGATTCTTTTTTAAACTCAGATGTAATATGTCAGATAAAATTGTCTTAGAAATTAGTTGAAAAATTATTCATTTGGAAAACTTGTCTGTCTGTGAAACATGAGTACTGGACCACTCGCTCAGTCTGATTTGGGGAATGATTATTTGTTCTAATTGCGTGCCGAAATGAGAATTTCCTGCTTGGCAATCTGACATTATTTCCATTTTGTCCGAAAAATTTCAAAATGTTACGAAATTAAAATTATTTTTTTTAATTTACGGACCTGTCATTTATGTTTGCAACGATACATTATTAAAGAAAAGAACATGTTTGTTTTGTACAGATTAAATTTAGAGATTTCCTAGGGGACCATTAGGGAACTTGAATTATACTAATGCGGAATGCTTTAATAATAAGTTCATTCTTTTCCAAATTAATTCTTTATTTTCCATTTAATCAAACAGCGAAATATTTGTTATTCAGTGTATTTTTTGCTTACATTTTTTACACTTTTGATTATAAGAATAATTAGTGGAGCACCAAAAACATAAATTTTTCAAATAAATATGATTTAGTAATAAAATGTGTATGATCATGCTTTTATTTATACAGTTTACAAAAGAGCAGAAGTTCATTATAAAATAGCCGATGTTTCATACTGGACATTAGCACCGATTGGGAACCTCTGATCTATTTAATTAGAATAAATAAAAATTATAAATATTTATGTGACTTCAATTAAAGAGAATTTAAAAAAATCTTTTTTCAATAAGATTTGAGTAGTCCTGATCTTTATATACCATTTACGACACTGTTAATTGGTTATACATTTATGTAAATAGGTCTTAAAAACCAGCATGGGATGTTTCTCGTTAATAATAATAATAATAATAATAATAATAATAATAATAATAATAATAATAATAATAATAATAATAATAATAATAATAATAATAATAATAATAATAATAATAATAATAATAATAATAATAATAATAATAATAATAATAATAATAATAATAATAATAATAATAATAATAATAATAATAATAGTTGTTATTTGTGTCAATTACAGTTTTCTTTTTAATATTTTCTTCGAATTTCAAATCGCTGAAAATAAGTTACTGAAAAATAGTTTATATTAATTTGCTTGAGCATTTTGAAATAAATTAGAGATGAATAATTTATACAGTATTTTCTCTGTTTATCAAATATTTATCGCGAATATTTAAATAATTCACCCATTAATGCAAAAGATATTCACTTTAATTTTTGAATCTGTTTTCTTCAGCCAAAAAAAATTAAGTAAATAAATAATTAATGATACATAAATCGTTTTCTTATAATTTGTCAATTCTACTGTTTTTATTTCACAGATGCTCCATCACGGAAACCAAAGTCAGATGGACCTCCAACTCGACCTAATTCAATTTTGAATACAAAATCTAAAGAAACTCAAGAAAATACTCAAGGTAAAATTTATCAAATTATGTTTTAATTTTCAAAAAAATCTACTAGCAAAAAGCAATTGAATTATTTTAAAGTGACGTATGAAGATATAGATTGTCTCTCAGCAAAATGATTTTTTATTTCTTAAAATGTTTGTTGTAAAATGTGACAACTAAGTACTCAAAATTTTCATTAAATATTTAAGAATTTTTTAAATTTCTGCATAATATTAAGTTAGTTATTTTTAATTTTTTAAAATTGTACAATGATTTATATGGTTGACATGTTTAGTGAAATTTTTTTAAAATATTCTAAAGCAGAGTAATGTGAGCACTCTTCTCTAACAAATTGAATTAATTTTTCACTCATCTTTAATTAATAAAATAGAAATAATGATATTGAGATTAAAACAATTTTTGATTTTTAAAAAAATGGTATAAATAATATATATCAAAATACGAAAACTGTATCAATATTAATATACATTTTATTTATTAAGAAATTGACTATGAATCAGTAAAAATCTCTTTTGATACTCACCAATTTTTGCACTGCCTTTTTCAATTGGTTTTGATCATTATCTATTAACTTTTGAAAATATAGGGAAAATATAAATTTATTTTGTAATTTATATTAATATTATAATTTTTAATTTTAATTTTAATTTTTAATTTTAAATTTTAAATGATATTAAGTTTTAATTAAGTTTTATTTTACAAGTTTTTTTAATAAATGTTCCTGAAATTTAATTTAGTTGAATGTTGAGAGTTTATGTTTTTTGATAGAAAGAGTTTCTGTGGTTAATCTTTGTAATGTATTTTTGAACACATTTAGTAATATTTTGCATTTAGTTTCCTGTAAGAGTGGTACGGATTTTGTGTACTTTTTTCCAGTGTTCGTGATAATTACTGGTTTTGTTTTTGATGTGTTCATTGAGTCTTGTTCGGATTATTCTATGTGTTTCCATTGCGTCACATCTTGTGCAAGTGATTCAAGTAATACAATGTTTTTGAAAACTAACAACATTTTTGGTAGAGGAGTGGCATAGACAGTCTCGGTGAGATAGGTCTTGTGTTGGAGATTTTTGAAATTTTTGAGAAAGAAAAAGAAATGTGAAATTATATGAAGATGAGATAATGACTAGCAATAAATTACAATCCGAATGAACTATAATTCGTTTAAGTCAAAATGAGATTTAGTCATCAATTATGAAGTAGAGAAAATTATCAAATGGATATATGCGTGAAGAAATGAGAGGACTAGTGGGAATTCAGAGCCATAAAAACGTTTCCACAAAATGATAGTGAGAAAGAACAGCTTCCTATAAAGAAAAATACAGGTATTGTAAAATTAATTCTAGAAAGACAAAGAAATAACTATTGGAGAATTACACCGAGAGTTGAGCAAGGTAACGGGAAAACACTGAAAGCAACAATAAAAAATTACTTTTGGGTAAAGATGAAGGAAATTGGAGAAATGGTGATTGAGAAATATCACTCATATAAACGAAACAAAAACCTTAGTAAACGAATACAAATGCCCTTCCAAAGTTTTAATAGTAGTAGACCGTTGGAGATAATAGAAATAGATACAATTGTTTCTTTTCTTATGACAAGAGAAGGAAACAGATTAATTTTTGGAAGTATCGATTATTTTTCGAGGTCCTATTGCCTTTTTCCTTAGAATGGAATAACAGGTGATAATGTAGCAAGAGCGATATCTGAAATAATGGATAATAAAGTTTGGAGTCCCAGAAAGAATACGTTATGTTCAATGAAAGAATTTTGAAGCAAAGATGTCTACAGACATCTGTAGAATAATGAGGTCCTCAAAACAGTGACATCTCTGTATTATTCTCAATCTGGCGGAAGGATTGAAAGTCTTTTTTGAACAAGTAAAGAAGTGTTAGCAGCATCAGTGGACGAATGGAAAAGAATGAATAGAACAGAGTTATACCGACGATAGAGAACAGGTTTAGAAATAATATACATTCAATTACTGGATTAATTATCCTTCTGAAATAATATTTGGAAGGAAACCGAGAAGAAGAAAATAGGAAATATGAACAATTAAAACACCTAATGCTAAAGAGTTTATTGAGAATTTGAGAAATGAAAACAAAATAAATTCACACAAATCAAGAAAGTACATGGAAAAGATTTGCAATAAAAATAAATGGAATACAAGTAGTGGTAGAAGATTGGGCTTTTGTTAAAGTTTAATAAAATGAAATATTTGGAAGCAAAATTTAAGGAACCTTGTGAAATTATCTAGGAAATAAACACTTTCGCAATGAAGCTTCCGAGTTGACCACGTGGAAGAGTAATTAAGAGTATTTATAATAAAATTAAATAATTCTTACGTAGTAAATCAGTTGGAATTGTGGTGAAAAAGAATAATTGGGTGCTGAGTTGTATAGTTAAAAAGCAAAAGAAGACAAATATGATATAACAGTTTATATAAATTGACCACAGACAGTGCCGGTTCTAGGAGTTTTCTGTGTGTAGGCGAGATGCAAATTTGCCGCCGTAAAAATAAAAAATGTTGTAATTTTTAAATTGAAAAAAATAGATTTAGACCCAACCCAAAAAAAAACGTTTTATTTTTCTTGTTGGAATTGACAAAAAAATTAGAAAATGCCGCCTTCAAAAAGTGGGAAAAGTGCTGCAATCGGCGGTGGCCGACGTTGCCTACGCTTAAAACCGGGTTTGACCATAGATAAAACAAATTCACAATTAAAATTTCCTGTTCAATTACAACTTCCTCTATTAAGGATTCTGCATTACATTACTTAATGACTTTTATTTAGTGATGACTCTTGATTAATTTGGCTAGGTTATCTTTTAAATAATAGTTGAAATATATGGATCAAGGAATGGATGAAAGGATTCTGATTATATCTACCATCGGACAATTGCTATCATGTTGTCAATCGTAAGGAAACATTTTTAGACTTATAGAAAGAAAAATTTGACTAAAAGAATTTTCATGATTTATTATTTTGAACAAATATTCTCACTCTGAAATTGTAAATAGCTTGAAAAATAATCCTAGAAATTTTCATTTGATTAAATATATTTTGAAATTCTGAAAAAAAATGATTTTGAAAACCATTAATTTCTTCAAATGTCGGATATTTGGTGACAGATCTGAGCTAGCAGCCAGTTGGAATAATGAACATTTTATTGAGTACATTAATCAACTTCATCTGGCGAGGGGGGGTAAGTTTGAGAAATTTTTATTTTTTCTGTTTTCTGAATTGATTAACATTTGCAATTTGATTATTCTAGGAATTTTAAATATAAATGCAAATATTATATATTATTTTTTTTCATATTTCAATATAGTTTATTATTAGATGATTGGTCAATATTGTTTTAAATGATTTTTTATTTTTGACAATGTCTTTTTCAAAATTTACAATTTTTAAAATTTGTATATATGTAAAATAAGACATTTTTGAAAACTTTTTTTGCAAAATATTTTGAAGTAAAATTAATTATATTAACGTCTCTTTCAAAAATTGTATTTTTAATTATGTTGTCTTGTTTCAAGGAGAAGTTTGTAGAGATTGTTAAGAAAATAATTTGAACAATTTATTCACATTACAATGATTTTAGACAGTCAAGAATTCATGCGTATAAAATCAAAATCGAAATTAGCAAGACCAAGATAATACGGTTGGTGTTATAATTGTTCGCTTGTAGAAATGATAATTTCTAAAGATTATAAATAAAGATAATAAAGGGGTAGAAATTAATAACAATGGAAGCGGTGGCTTAGCAATAGTAAAGGCTTGCATATTTAAAATTGGTACATTTTTTGAGACTGTTAGGGAGGACAATAAATATTGAAAGATCCTGTCAATTAACAAGAGAAGACATTGAACTACAGATTAACAATCAGATCGGATTTTTTATTTTTCAACAGGATCATGTCAAGGTGCACATAACTAAATATTTATGGAGAATATAAAGTACAGATGTTATGCTGGCATACATAGAGTCAAGTTTTATATTCTATAGAGAAATTCTTGGTCGTTGTTTACGATGGACAAAAAATACCAATTAAATATTAATTATGGCTCACAATACGAAATAACATGGAACAAACGTCATTGTTAGTGAGTTCAATACATTTTTCTGCTGGCATTGTTCCAAAGGCACGGATTAATTTGAGATTCCTAAATTCTTTATTAGAATAAACAATAAGACTTATATATCGTCTATTTCGTCTATTATCAAAGGCTAGGAACTATATTGCATTGATATTGAATGTTTTGATTATAATTCTTAATCATATTTTGTGTAGTTTTGTGATATTTATGCATATCAGAAAACCCTCTAAGTGCTAAATCTTTCCTTGCATCATATGAAGTGAAGAAAATGTCAAATGATAAGCCGTCAGAGTCATTCTAGATAAAATAACTGGTAATGTTTCATCCCTTTTATCACTTTTATAAAAATGTTAGGTATACTTAAATATATATAAGTTAATATCATGGATAGTTTCTAGATGAATATGAAGACCGCTTGTTGAATAGCCCATTGTATTTATTATTTTTTTACAAAGTTCGCATTTAGCAATTGGTCCTTTATTTTCGCGCGGAAAATGAAACCTAGGTGGATTTTTCTCATTTGATTTCTGATGCTCTTTAAAAAATTTTCTAAAAATTTGAAAAACATAAAACAAAGAGAAAAATCAATAATTATATAAATTGAAAAAGAATAATTTTGAAGTGATAAATACAATACAAAACCTATTAATATTATTTTTCTTAGGATACCGAAATAGAGATATTTAGGTGTTTCAAAAATCGATATATCGGTATCAAAAAACGTCTCAAAACACAGATATTCCCAACCCTAGTAAAATCATTAGAGCGTAACAATATTTGCCAAATATCTCTACTAATTTCTGTAAGTGAAATTCTTACTTGTTAACAGTAATAGATCCAGATAAAGAGATTTATATATTTTCAAAAATTTAATTATAGATGGTTCAAGAAAATTCGCTAGGAAGAAATATCATGTTACTGAATTAATTAATTGCTAGTCCTCCTGGGACTGAGATTCTTTACATTATTCATGCATTTTATTTGCATATTTTTTGATCAAAATTATGAATACCAATAAATTATTCCGCAATTTTATTTTCCAACAATATAGGGAAATTTTATCAGTAAATGAGGGAAATTTTTACATTTAAAAATTTTCCAATTGTTTTAAATTATTAAGATTTTTAATGGCATTTTTTACTGTATGAGTTTTCTATTTTCTTCCGGTTATTAAACTTTTCTCAAGCTGCTTACTTGAGCTCCCTCCTTTTGTTTGGCATTATCATTTAGATTCCATTAAATCTATACAAAATGATTGAAAAATTTAATTACTCAATTAATGAAAGGTTAGAAAGTTAAAAACGCTGAAACGCTGAACTACTGCTGTTATTAAATTTGTTTTTATTCAACTGAAATTATTATTTTTAGAATAATTTATATAATATGTTGACTGATGTAAAGGATAAAAGATTAGCATGGTTTTTATAGTAGTTTCAATATTCGACGTTAAAATCACTTTTGCGCACCGCAATCATGCATTTGATAAAGGGTCCCATGAAATATTGCTTGGATAAGTTCTGAAACTGATTACACTCGTATTCTTCACATGGGGATTTTAAACTGAAGCAATTCTTTAGTTTTAATTTTTTATATCCTTGTAGAAACTTTTTTAGATGAGAAAAAAATCCTAAAACTATAATTAAATAAATTTCACTGCGGTTTTTGCAGTTTTTATAAATTGATAATTTTCCTTAAAATCCTTTTAACTGCGACTTGCTATTGCCCTAGGAAGCTCATGACATATATTTATAATATATAAATTTTTACCTTAGACAACGCAAGACTTTTGTAATATGGAGTCCATACATAAAATTATCTGTATAATTGAATTGATGCTAAATTATTATAGCCTGCTGTACTAGCTACTGAAATTGACCGTAGAATTTTATTATAAGTGGAAAAAAAGTATATATATATATATATATATATATATATATATATATATATATATATATGCATAATATACATGTTTATTGAGCAATAAATTTCAAAATACATAATTCATAGACAAAATCAGTAGCGCAAACAAATGAAAAATCTATAGCAAAAAAATAAAAAATTCTAAATTAATCCAAAAATAATAATAGAAATAAAGAAATAATATTTAGTACATAATTATTTGTCGCTACTTGATAATAAGTGCATTTATTTGCTACGAACTGGACCTAATGCGTTATCATCACTAGAGAGATCCACATCTGTCAAGCTCTAACTTTCTTTTGGTATATAGCCATATATATATAGCCATAAATACATCATGAATAATTGACAGCTGCTGTCAGTGTTGAAAAGTATAAGATTTAGTGAACTTGTTTTGAAAATCTCCGGGGATTTCTTGATTGTTTCTACAGCCGTCTATTTTTCTAATTTTTAGCTAGGCTCTCTTAGGTAAAATATGACATTTTTCAGATTCACAATTAAAGTGCATTATTGTATTGTTTCTATAATCTAATTCATTCATACGAATAACTTTCAGGACAAAAATGTTACACATTTAAAGTTAGTTTTCAGTCATATTTAAAAGATCATTCTATCATTCGATCAGTCATCTTCTTGTTGTCTAGTTAATTTAATTCAATTATTAAATTTAAATTATAATTGGAAAAACAATATTCCCTAAAATAGACTGATTTTTTATTGTCAGTTGACTAGAGTTCAAAAAATTCGAAAGTATCAAAAAATAATTGCAACTATTAACTTCACTTTATATGTATGTTTGAATGTTTGAATGCTTGTATGAGCCACACAAATCTTGTAACGGCAAATTAACCTTACTTCTCGTGTTCGGATCAAGCATACATTTGGCAGATAAATTCGTCGTCGAGAAGCATGCTTTCTTTCAAATTTCAGATCGATCGAAGGTACTATAATTTACTTTTTTGAACATTTTCAATTTTATTAATATTTTCAAATTTTCTTTTAAAATATTAATAAAATGTTCTTTTCTAAGTAATTTCTTAACTATGTCATTTTGCGTAATATTAAATATTTCATAGCATTGAGCACGCATATTGAAATTTTATTTCTGAGAGAATGTAAAAGAGTGAGATATTAAGAGAGTTTTAAAAACTATGTTTTTACGGTTAGTTTTTTTCTATTCATTTTATTTGTACGGCAAGCCAAATATTCAAAATTTTATATAAATATTTTTTATTTTACTTTTAAAATTTCTTTTGAACATAAATTTAGTTTCTACATTTAATTTCTAAAATTCCTGTCTAATACAGGAAACTTTATCTGAGCAATTAATCTTGATAAACTATGCTATTCTGTTTTTCAGGATATTACCTAGATATTGCATATGTTCCTGTGGATATTGCTGGCAACGTTGACTCGTCAAGAGTTTCTGAAAGATTTTTCTCAAAAGTTCGAGCAAATTGCTACATACTTCCTGGTCTAGAACACGATACTAGAGTTTTTAAACAGTATATTAATTGGTAAAAATAAATGGAATAATAAAGGTTATATTTACATGATTGTTTGAATATAATAGAGCGTTTCAATATTGATAATAAAGTTGTTAATGTTAGAATATAATTTGTTTAAATTAGAATAATAACAAAATGTTTATTATTCCCTTGATTGTCACAGTCATCATTTGATTACCTCTGAATTATTTACTATTTTACCATCATCATTAAACCTTTTTAGCATTCTTTATTTTGCAATACACTTTTGGCAAATCTGATCCTTCTTAAACATACTTTAAGTATTAAAATACTTGAAAGTATAATAAAGTTTTTGCAATTGATGAGTTACGTTAATAAGTTTAATTTGCATAAATTTAATTTAAACAGAATTTATTATTATTAATATTATTAATATTATTATTATTATTTAAAACAATAAAATGATAATTTAAGCCTTTTGCTGCAAATAATGTATTTAATGAAAGAATTTTCGACTATACGATAGTCCTTGTCAATCTATCGTATAGTCGAAAATTCTTTCATTAAATACATTATTTGCAGCAAAAGGCTTAAATTATCATTTTATTGTTTTAAATAATTAATGCTGCTACCAAGCAATCATCATTTTATTATTATTATTATTATTATTATTATTATTATTATTATTATTATTATTATTATTATTATTATTATTATTATTATTATTATTATTATTATTATTATTATTATTATTATTATTATTATTATTATTATTATTGTTGTTGTTATTATTTATATATGCATTATTTTTTAGACAAACAAATTAAAACTCATGTAATTGTCATGAACAATACCAGTGAATTGCAAAAATGGTTATTAGAAAATTCTGTAAAATTGTCAGAATTGAATGTACATTTCGAGATCACAGCGGAACAAGAAAATGGCCTAACAAATGTATGCAAACATATTTATTCAGTGAAATGATTCAGAGAAAAATTTATTATTTATTAAGAGTTTTATTCGATTTATTTTATATAAAAAAATTGATTTTTTGCACTTCGATTGTGAGATTTAGTTCATTTTTATTATTTTTGGTTGATATCAGAATGTAGCTCAGCAAGATGAAGATGATTTTATTTTTCCATAACTTTTTATTACGATTGTTATTAGTAATGTAGATTGAGGGTGATTTTCTCATGACATTTATGAATTTATAGGGAGTTTTGATTTTTAATTGCTTAATTATTTTGAGTTTTACATCAAATAAATAATTTTCATATTTCCATTGTTAAATATTATTGAAAAATTTGAATGTATTATTATTAAAAATTATTATTATTATAAATTAATATAGAAAATAAACACCAAACGAAGTTTGCCGCTAATATTTTATGCAAATTAGATTTAACTCGATTCAGAGAACATTTATAATATTTTCACGAATTTGTTTGATTTAAATTTTCAATTTCAAAAACATTTTTTGACTTACAGTTTCATTATGGGTCTTTAGTGAGGATAAATTCATTGAGATTATTCTTGATGAAGAACACAACTGAAAATTATAGGAATATATTTTCTTTTTCAGAATATATTTTATGATGTAGTTCATCCTACAAAAGTAAAACCTAAATTAAATGCGCGCAAAATCGATGAACAATGGCAATTTCTTATTCGCGGAAAACGATAAATAGACTTGTTTTAATTCATAATATGCAAATTCAAAATCAAAATCTACTGAAATTTTCGTGAGACGGAAATTAAAACAATGAAAACAAAACATTTAGTTCCGCTTAACTTGTATTTTTTTACATATGTCATAGCATCATCATAAGCATGATATAGCATCAGTCCTGAGCAAATTACTATTATTGTATAGATGAATTTTGGAATGGCTTTAGAAATGTATTTGTTTAAATTTAAACTTGGCAGAATTTTAAAAATATTTAATAATTTGTTTTTTGTTTACTTTATTTTAATCATTTCTATTTTACTAATTTTGAGTTATTACTTTTATTTAATAAAATTTTTTTAATAATTAATATTTTAATTAATATTTAAATAATTTTAGTTAAATTAATATTTTTTATTTTGTTATTTTTAATTATTAGTTTCATTTATCTATATATTTACTTGTACACTTCAGTTATTTTATTTGATTAGTAATTTGATCATTTTTATTTAAAGATATTATTATTTAAAATTTTTATTTAATTTTTTATATTTCCTTCATTAATAAATTGTTATTAAATGTATAACAACAACGTTATGTAACTTTGTATATTCCATTCAAATAGTCATTCATGAATAAACATTTCTTCCAACATTATATTCTTCGAATAAAATATATATAATATATATACAACTAATCAAATCCAAATTAAGTCTGAATCAAGGTTTTATTTACATCAACTATCATTTGCTTGACTCCAGGTGTATAAGCCAACAAAGCATGCTCTCGAGTTTGACCATTTTTTGAAATACTAGCTTCAAATTCACCAATAATCATCAGACCCTTTACTTTTCGATAAAGGGCTTTTGCATTCACCGGCTTCTTAGCAAGCACCGTATTGCACATTTGATTGTAGATGGTTCCTGGTGTAATTTCAAATTACAATGAGCCATATTTAAATATAATTTCACCACATGACCCCATCGCATTTTCACCTCATCATCAGTCTCTAACGGCATAGCATATAATATATCCAATCATCGTAAATATTCATTGAGCGCAATTCCATAACGTTTGTTTCGAATACCACCATTGACATCATTTCGATATTGAACAACTAATTTAATAATTTCATAGAAAGGCAATTCGAATCTTTTATCAATAGATTTTTTAACAAATGAATTAGAATCAGATTCCTCAACATTACCGACGTCATTATCAAAAGGTAGTGATAAGCCGAATTCTTTAAGTGGTTATTGATATCCTTCTCCACTAAAAAGACTATCTGTTTCTTTAGAACCATTAGAATCATATAACTTGGTTCCTTCTTGTTCCATTAACTCAGTAATATACTTTCTTTTCAGCATTCGATCTTTTTCATCTTCATTATCAAATTAAAAATAAACATCCGTTGACATATTTTCCAAATATTCAAACAAAAACATAATCAATAAATAATTCCAAAAATTTCGATAAATTCCATTTTATTATCGAGAACATTTGTCCGCGTCCATGTGTGCACACAAACACAAAAACTATTTTAACAACAACGAGCACACAGGCGCGAGCCCAAAATCGGCCGAAACACATGTTGGGTATTATGATACTAACAAGTCAACCGTTGGTTACTCTGACTCCACGTGTTCCAAAATTGACAAACACAAACTCCCAACGTATATTTGTTTTATAGCAAATTTACAATTCTCAATAAATAATTAAAACTTTTAGTTAATCATGATTTTACTCGCAATTCTCATCGAACTTCGCCCTAGAAAGTCTTGACTTGGTGCTATATCAAAATAGGTTTCACCTTTTTATTTAATATTTATTTAATATTTGATCTGAACTCCTTTAATACTCCTTTTTCTAACTCTTCAGTTCCGCTTATAATTCCCTTTTCTGTTCTTGACTTTGTTCCTCAAATTTCTATTGCAGTTTCTTCTGCCCTACCTAAGGCTACTGCCGATTATGTGAATTTGGAGTTGGTACTGTATACAGCGGCGGGAAGCGCGAGTAGATGGAAGCTGGTTTAATCCTACTGCTCGCGTCACACATTCATCAACAAACAGGACTGCCGATAGAAAAACTTAAATTTTCGTTAATTGAAGACACTTTATATTATAAAACCTATGGATCTTGGGAAAGAGTAAGAGAAAGATTCGTGACTTAAGATTTACGACAAACTAAATACGATTAGAAACATTACACTCTCAATCATTAAAAGAGTATAAAACTAGACATTTATGAGATTATTATTTCAACTGACAATAGTCATGATTTATCGTCATAAGATTTCCTAAAGATAAAAGTTGGGGTCATCCAGGTTCACAATACGATTTGCATACGGCACTGATGCCTGCTTGAACAATAATCTAAGAAAGGGATAGATAATGAATAGTGACGTAAGACCTTCTAGCGGCAGTCCGGCAGTCGAAAATGAAAATGCAATGAAAAGTAGTTCTAGCTGTGTACATTGCCATCATGGTTGTTGCCATGGATACATAGGTGGTAAAAAGTAAAATAATCATGAAGGCGTTTAGAGAAGAGTCGATCCATAAGTAACCCTAGAACATCTAAATGACACACCCCTTATGTGCCAACACAATGTATTTTTTACAACAGGAACCAAACTGTTCACTAAAAAAAATTTCTGGGTGTCGGAATATTGTCTTCAAAGTGTCGACGCCTGCTTACCCTGGAATGGAAAATAGTTCATTACTTCATTTCATTTAGAATTTTGATCTCAATAATAATTAGAATCTATTAATTTTAACTGTTGTTATTTGAAATAATATATATTATTCCATTAAATAATGGGAATTGATAAGCGAGATTTTATAATAAAAGACAAATAAAGTGTAAAATTAAAAATGTTTTAGTTAGATATCTTGTTGTTTTAATAATTAGGAATTTGCGGTTTTTGTGAATGAATTTAAACTTGTTATTTATAAATTCTTTGATTAAATATATATTGTTAGTTTCAAGATTTTTGCTGCAAATTTAAAGATGGATCTAAAGATGGATTTAACTGGCGACCACGCCGAAAATCAAAATATCAACGCCATTTCGAAATCGACAAAATCGCTAATGGAATGCCTACCGAAATCATGCCAAGACATGCTCACACTGAACATCAGACGATATGATGGACGAGGTTTAAAAGAAGCCGAAGAATGGATCAGAGATATAGAAGAATGATTGCTGACAAATGGACAGCGATTGACAAGCACTTTCGATGTGTTATTAGTGGCAGAAGCAAAGACATTGTGGGGAAACGTCAGAGAAACAGAAACAACAGATGTAAAAGCCAAAGCGTGGTTCTTAAATACGTTCACAATTACAAAATCTATAACTGACAAAATCAGAGAATTGGCAGCTATGGAACAGGAAGATGATGAAAGGTTTGCAGCTTTTGAGATACGGCTAAGAAAAGCTTTAGCTGAAGTTGTAAATTCAGGACGATCAGAAGAAGATATTGTTCAAGACCTCATCGCAAATAAAGCACGCGATGCGAGACTGCGGGAGATACTATTGACGAAACCAGAAACAAAAATTGAAGAAACGAGATCATTGGCGAAAATTTTTGAAAGTAACAAAAATGGAAACCATAAAACAGAATTTGTTAAAGCAATCGGTCAAAGAACATACGCTAGCGTGACTGAGGGAAGGCAGATGAGAATTCAACAGAATATCCAAAATCCCATGCCTACATCACCGCAAAGAAGGCAATCAGAAGACCGATTTAGTCACCACAGATCAAGAAGAGACGAATATCCTATACGCGGACCAATACAATATGAAGGAAATAACCATGGTCGTCGAGAACAATCTCCAAGAGAACAATTCTTGAGAAATGCGAGAATCCCGAATAGCTCAGAAAGGAAGCTGCCAACAATATCCATGAAGAATATAGCAAGGAGGCTGTACAACGAAAGTAGAGGACTACCACAAGCATCGGTCCCAAAATTAACGGTAGGTGATTGTTTTTGCTGTGGCGAAAAGGGACACAGAAGGTATGAGTGTCCACTGGGAAATAAATGCCTGATATGTGGCAAGGAAGGTCGCGGTTTCCGAGATTGTTTTTCGTTACGGAAAGAGGTTCCACACCGATATCAAAGAATAGCGTGCATAGAAGAAGAAGATTCAAAATCTGAAAGAAGAGATTACACCGAGAACAGCCAGGATTTCAGAACTGCTCACAGCGACATGGAAGATAGATACAATGTCCCTGAAAAATATACTATATTGAGAGAAGATGGAAAAAACAACAGCGACTCCATGGGTTTCATTTCGTCGGTGGAGTCAAGACAATAAATTGTGAAAGAAGAAATGAACGACGAAGAGGCGAGGCAGAAGAAGAGATGTACCAGACGAAAGATGGAAGAAATTGGAGTAAAATAATGTTGAATAATGCCGAAACAGAGATGTTATGGGATTCTGGAGCATCAGTAACAGTCATGAGCAAGAGTTTGTGGGAGAAAATAGGCAAACCAGAACTTAAACGTAGTATGATATTATTGTGCGGAGTTTTTTCAACTGGAGGTGAAGAAGCAATGGGATACATGACTATACCGATTACATGGAATCAGAAGACCAAAATAATCACAGTAGTAGTGGTAAAAGAGATCAAACCCGAATTCATAGGGGGCATTGATACAATGAAAGAGTTTGGAGTAAAGTTAGTGAAAATCAATAATATAGAAACGTCATTGATAAACAAAATTTACACTGATGAAGAAAGAATAAATAAAGCACTAGTGGCGATGGCAGGTGACAATAATAAAGATATTGAAGGAATGATCAGGGAATACGGCGGCATTTTTATGGCATCGAAATTCGATCTGGGATTTACAAACTTAGTTCGACATGAGATGCGGATAACAGGAGGCCCAATAATGCAACATCCTCGGCGTCAACCAATGCACATAGAGAAAAGGATTGAAGAACTGATAAAAGAGTTAATGAAAGCAAATGTTATTCGATGTTGCAAGAGTCCTTGGAATGCCCCGTTAGTTATAGTAGGGAAGAAAGATGGATCTATCAGGATGTGTGTAGATTATCGTGGATTAAATTCCATAACAGAAAGAGTCATTTCCTATGCCTAACACCAAATTCTTACTAGACTGTCTCGCGAATGCAAAAGTATTTTCGTCAATCGATTTAGGTCAGGCGTATTATCAAGTGGAGTTGGCTCCAGAAATTCAAGAAATGACTGCATTCAGTACAAGAGAAGGACAATTTTGCTTCAATAGACTACCGTTTGGCTTAGCAACAGCTCCTGCGACATTCCAGAGACTGATGCACACAGTGCTAGAAGGAATGCTATTCAAGGGAGTAGTAGTTTATCTAGATGATATCTTGGTATATGGTAAAAGTCAAAAAGACCACGATGAGCTATTAAGGGAAATATTCAGAAGAATTAAATTGGCAGGACTGAAGATAAATCCAGAAAAATGCAAATTCAATAAAACAGAATTGTGTTTCCTTGGTCACACAATTAGCGAGAAGGGTATCCAGACAAACAGGAAGAAAGTGGAAGAGATCGAGAAAGCAGAAGTACCAAAATGTTCAAAACAATTGAGATCGTTTCTCGGATTAACGAACTACTATAGAAGATTCATCAAAGACTATGCCAAAATCGCCGAACCATTATACGCTGCAACATCTGGATGCGATAAAGATATAAATTAGACTAAAGAATGCAATGAGAGCTTCCAAAACTTCCAAACTCTGAAGAGACGGTTGTGCGAAGCACCTATCCTTGATTTTCCAATAGAAGATAGGACTTTTATCTTAGACACAGACGCTAGTTTTGGAGCCATTGGTGCAGTTTTGAGTCAAATTACAGAAGATGGAGAAGAATCTGTCATAGCTTATGGCTCGAGACATATGTCATCACATGAAAAGGGATACTGTGTAACCAGGAAAGAACTGCTCGCCGTACATGAATACGTCATGCATTTTAGAGAATATCTGTACGGAAAAAAATTCATAATTCGCACCGACCACAAGGCAAGTATGGTTTGCACCCAGTGTCAAACAAGACATGAAGAAGCTAAGGAAGGAAAATCAAAGATTAGATATATATATACTATCCAAAGAACAGAAGCTATGGAAAAAGTATGGGAACAACAACAAAAGGACATTCGATTTCGAGAGCTGCGAGAGATATTGGAAAATGGATGCACACGGGAGAAAAAGAATTGTTTTCCTTTTAACGTAAAAAATACACAAATTGATAGAGGATTAATAACAGTAGAAAAGAACAAAAATATCTTAATGTTAGTCCCAGAAACATTTGCAGGCCTGTTAACAACAACGCTACATGAAGAATAGGGTGGAGTGAAAATGACCGAAAAAAAATTTTTTGACTTAGTAGACTTTGGATAGTTATAAAAACTTGCTATGAGGTCAAATGAAGTACTCTGTAAAGAAAAACAATAATTTAAATAATGTCTTGAGGTTCCACAACCAACTTTAAAATGTAACCATTGATAAGAAAACGATAATGTATTTGCTATCCGGTGTTCTTTTCATTACAAGGAATTGGCAACTTTTTGCTTCCACTAATACGTTATCGTTACTTACTGTTAACTAAAAGATCATTATTAGTTCACTTTTCTACGCATTCACACGCTGCACTTCCTGTTTCTAGAGTCAATTCAGACGGATTATTGCATACATATTGCATAACATTGTATTTTTTTTGAATCGCTGTATGTAGTATTGTTAATGATAAATAATTACTCCACTACGATACTTCATTATAAGAGGTAATATTATAACATATTATTGAAGTCATTGATGGCATTTAAATAATATGGATTTAAAATGCCTCTGGTTTTCCTTTTTAGAGTTGCAATGGCTGTAACCAGAAAGAAAGTGTCTTGTGTCATCTTTGGTGGTCCATCCGAGATGCCCGACAATCAACTACCGACTTATGCAGATGTTATGAAATTCTACAACCTGACAAAGCAGAGACTGAAATGCGAATTGAACAATAAAGATCCTTCACATCGCAACGTGGCAGAAACAGTGTCAATGAAAGTAGAACAAATATGGGACAAAGCTTCCATACCACATGTAAGCCACCGCTGTGTTCATGAAATGTTGAACGTGTACCACAAGACGTTCATGAAATTGCTGAAGCCGTATAAATCTAGGAAGGACTCAGAACCATACAGAGAGAAAATATCGCAGTTTAAAGATGAATCGATTAAACTCTTTGACATTTGCTCCTGCAAGTGCTCTTGTATGTCTCAGTGTCACTGTGAGAAGTCAAGAAAGATACCCACAATTGAACGTGACTTTCTAGAAGATCAGCGGGGTTCACGCAGTATGATCATAGCTGGAGTTGATGAGGTTGAATCCAGTAGATTACAAAAGCGGTATATCCGTAAAGAGTCGACACAGAGGCAGATGTGTACCAAATCTGCCATTGATGACATCGGTGATAAACAGTCGGATGTCTGTGACGAGATTTCTGGAATGGAAGAGGAAATGGATACCGGCGATGATGACTCTGATGACGATTGTATAAGCCAAATTAAACAACAGCGAAAATTGAATGACAAGCAGATGAGAGTTCAGCTACCGTCGTTGGCTTTAGCGTGTGATCGACATGGCGTATCCGACAGGGCGGCAGCAGGAATCGCCAGTGCTGTTCTTCAAGATGTTGGAATAATCCACGAACATGATGTTTCTAAAGTGATTGACAGAAGTAAAGTGCGTCGAGAACGTTGTAATAAGCGTGGCGCATTATGTGCCGAAGTCAGTAACACAATCACTGGGTTATATTTTGACGGCAGAAAAGACAATACAATGACCCAAATTAAAGAATGCGATGGTAAATTTCATCGGAAAATAATAACTGAAGAACATATATCGATTATAGCCGAACCAGGAGCTACATATTTCGGTCACATTACACCAACTGCAGGGTCAAGCAAAGTTATCACGGCTGAGTTGATTGCATATTTGAATAAAAGAAATGTGATCCGGGAAGAAGAAACGCCAAGACTGGATTTCGCCCGCTATCCTTGTCACACCCAGGCAGTAGAGAGACATATCAAGCTAGTGACAGAAGCATCCGAAATGGTGTGTGGTCCAGAAAAACGCGACGGATTCATTAGAGCACGCTTGGAATCGAGATCGAAAATGCCAAAACTGGACACCAAAGCCCAACATCATTTGTAGTTATAAAAACATGTTAGACAGTTTGCATGTGGGTTCCCTTCACAGATATGGTTCTTATTACTTGTAATGTTATGTACAGACTGTTAAAAAGTTAAACCATAACATAAATATGTTACTTATAAAAAAATGTTTTTTTTAAAGATTATTGCTTTTTTATCGAAATATGCCTATACTTTAGGTCAATTGTGGAACCTCAAGATATGCTTTAAATTGTCTAATTGTTTGCCACATTACTAATTGCATGTGTTACCAAGTTTTTATAGCTATCCAAACAAGATATTAAGAAAAAAAAATTTCACTCCACCCTAATGAAGAACTATGTCACATTGGAGTTAAGAAATTATTTCATTATATGGAAAAGATATTTTATTGGCCGAAAATGCAAGAAACAATCCAACTCTGTTTACAATGTTGCGAGATCTGCGCAAAGAGAAAGATCGATCACACAAGAACCAAGGAAACATTTATTCCTAGAGACAGCTCTGAATTCCTAGAACAGATTGTTATAGATGTGGCTTACATGGAAATAAACGCCACAAAAAAATATATGGTAGTAATGGTGGACCGTTTTAGCAAACTGATTTCTTTAACTGCAATCACAAAGCAAGACGAAGGGACCATTTTCAAAACAATACTTAATAGTTGGATCTATCGATTTGGAAAACCGAAGAGTATTTTAACAGATAGAGGCCGAAATTTCGAAGGGGATTTCCTAAGACAGAAGCTACAGAAACTTGGAATCAAACAGGAATTCAGCTCAACTTATCAGCACCAATCAAATGGTTTAGCCGAAAGAGCCATACGAACGATAAGAGATCTTATTACAGCAACATTGGCAGGCGGATGTGAAGAGAGAAACTGGCACGAACTTCTACCCAGAATAGAGTTCACTATAAATAGCAGTCGACAAAGTGCTACAGGTTTATCACCATTTGAGATAATTTATGGACGGAGTGTTAAGCTACACTCTAACCTGAAACAAGCCGAGATATCAAGAAGCGAAAGAATCGAAGACGCGAGATTTAACTCGAGTAAAGCCGCAGACACTATGAGAGCTATGGATAATACAAAGAGGGGTACTCGTGTTTTCGAGGTGGGGGAGGAGATATTCGTACGTAAAGAGTCGCAGAACAGGCACAAGGATGGTATGCAATACGATGGCCCATATAAAATCGCCAGATTTCTATCACCTCATCGAGTCGAACTACATTCACAAGAAGGAACGAAAGAAAGAAGAATCGAGTGGCTGAAGAAGTGGAAAAAGTCTTAAGAAGAGGAGAGTTAGATATCTTGTTGTTTTAATAATTAGGAATTTGCTGTTTTTGTGAATGAATTAAAACTTGTTATTTATAAATTCTTTGATTAAATATATATTGTTAGTTTCAAGATTTTTGCTGCAAATTTAAAGATGGATCTAAAGATGGATTTAACTGTTTTTATAAAATATAAATTATACACTAAAATATAACATTTTAATTCTAAAAATAGAAAATTCTCGATTTTTAAACAAAACTTAAACATGGAATTATTGTTTAAATAATTCTTGAAACGTGCTTTTTAATTTACGTTTTATTAAAAAATTTTTAAAATATTTTAAGAGTTTTAATTTATATATTATACACATATATTAAATATGACGTCTTCTAGATATTTATTAAAATCTTTTAATAATATTTCTCACAGTCGTAGCATACGGTATAATATTGTAATTAATTAATAGTATTTAAACTGTTTAGGTGTAAATATGCTAATTTCCCGCCAATTGCCTCAAACTCGTTATTAGATAATATTGAAAAGACATATCAAAAGAAAACTCTCATTGAACATATATTACATAGACCAGATTCATACGTTGGTTCAATTAATAAAAGTATAAAATCACAATGGATATTCGATAAGAACCGAAATAAAATTATCGAAAAGGAGATATTGTATGTTCCAGCACTTTTCAAAATATTTGATGAAATTCTAGGTAATAATTAATGTTATATTAAGTAATAATATTTTATAACCTTTATAGCATTTATATATGAATCTGAACATGTTGTAAATTATTATTATGCTAAATAAATAAATAATAATTTTAATCTTTAAACTTTTGAATCTATCATAAACCTTTCACAGTTACTTGTAGCTTAAATTCAAAAATTTGAGTATCAATTATATATACATTTTATGTTAATTTTTAGTCATAAGCATTTCATGCCTTCTTATTGGTTAAAAGATATTATTTAAAAATTATTCAGACCTGACAAAAGAATGGCATGTTTAAAATAAGTTTTTATTTTATTTAGATGAATTATTTTCATTTGTTTATTGTATATATAGTTAATATATATCACGTAATACATTACAGAGATGTAATATATATATATATTAATGTATTACGTGAAATGTCATATTCCTAATTTTATTGTTTAACGTTGTTAGATGCTATAACATTCAATTATTCTGTCATCAAATAAATTACTAGGACTAAATAAATCCAAAATTTAATCATGAAATAATTTTAATTTTAACTCATCACATCCCCCTTTTTAAACTGTTTGATCCTCTCAACATTTCTAACTACCGTATTCCCATTTTGATCTTTAAGTAAATAGCTCTGTTCAAGTATTTTCTTTATTACTTTGTACAGCCCTTCCCGCCGCGCTCGTCTTTATTTCTAATATCTTGTTTGATCAAAACCATATCTCCCATTTCAAAGTTTCTCACTGTTTTGCTTCCGTTTGGCTTTAGTGTTTTATCATCTATTCTCTTTTCCATATCCTCTCTATTTATTTTTTTATTCGTGTACCATTTCATCCTGTCGATTTCCATTCCAAATATAATCTCTGCTGAACTTACTCCCGTTGTTATTTGAACTGTTGCATTTAAAGTATATTCTATTTCTGGTACTAAATCAGCCAAGTTTTTTCTTCCTCCTTCATTCAATGACACGTTAATATACTCTCCGATTGTTCTGAATGCAATTACATTCAATCGTCATCAAACAAATTATTAATACTAAAATTAATTTTAATTTAACATTTTAATTTTAACTCCTCACAAACGTTATGTGTAAAAATGTTTTTCGATCGTTCGGCATTAATTTTTTTACATAATTTGATGTTTTGAGCTATTTGATTAGTTTAAACTCAAAAGTTATTGAATAATACTGTCTTATATGCTAGAGTGAAGCCTGGACTTTCTAGTCATACAATGTTTGTGATTATAGCCTAATTCTGAGCATGGTTATTGATAACGGTAAAATGACGATGTTCACGAAAAGTGATTGATAGCTACTAAAATAAAAGTCGCATTAAAAATTAAAATTCTTTCAAATTGTATTTGTAATGCATTAAAACATTCATATTATAATCAGTCAAAAGATAATAATTACAAAAATGAATTTGTATCACATTTTGACCATTGTCGCAAATGTGGGGTTGTTGGATTGTAAAAGTCGAATGGGTGAAAGCGGAAGTTCATTATACACCAATACACGTATAATTAGGAGCCTTTACGACAATAAATTAAAGTCTCGATTATATAAATAAAACTAACCTATTATAAAAGTGTTATATAAACGGCATTAAATTAAAATTTGAATAATAAAACAATAAGCAAACCTATACAAATGTGCGCGTATCATTAACACCTTATTCACTAAATTCCAATCATTAAGACATACTAAATAAATGCTAGAGTATAAGGAAAAATAATCCAATAAAAAATATACAGACTTATTCGAATACCTTTACATTTTGTAATCACTAATGTAGATAATAAATTAAAAATCATAGAAATTTATGTGATTATAGAAAATAAAGTAGATCTCTGAAAACAAGCATTTGCAATTTGCACTTTTTTCCACTTAAAAATCAATAATTGCACTTATAAATTAAAAAAGCACAATAACATATTGAATACGTGTGTGGAAACTCAATTCGCGATTTTGAAACAATGGTGATGTCTAGAGGGAAGGGCATTCATGTGCAATAACTGATAGTGGTCCGTGGGTTTCAAATCTACCTATATATCGCATGTTACCAAAAGATTTTCAATAATTAAAACATTAAAAAATGTAATTAAAAAATATTCAAAATCGCGAAATATATAAGCATATCAGAAGCTATTAACATTAGTTTTAAAAAAAATAATACTTGAAAATCGAAACTTCGAAAATAAATAAAAATATATAAATAATGAACTGTTGTAAAACGAAAACAAATTATGGCTATTCATGAGCTGTGACGATAAATAGGTTAAGAACTACTACTTTACGGTACTTGAAAATGATGAAATGAAGATATACAAATTATCAATTTGTTTTTATTTAATACCTTTATAAAACCTATAAGTGAATTTTTCTGTTTATATTACTCATTTTATCAGAAATTGATTGATATAAACAAATTCTAGTTAACGCTTCTGATAATAAACGCCGGGATGATCGTATGTCATATATAAAAATAAATGTAAATCGGTAAACTCGTGTGTTTGTTGTGTCGTTTTAATTGATATATAATAGAGAGGAAAATGAAATATCAATAAGTAATGATGGGAGTGGAATTCCTGTAGTTTTGCACAGCACGGAAAAAATATATATTCCAACACTCATTTTTGGAAATTTATTAACTTCCAGTAATTACGATGATTCGTTAGAGAAATTCACCGGCGGTAGAAATGGGTTTGGTGCTAAGTTATGTAATTTGTTCAGTACGAGTTTCTCGGTTGAAACCTCTTCTGAGATTACTGGATATCGGTTCAAACAAGTAATTATGAAACAGAAGTCATTTGGTCACCTTCTTTACCATTAGACATGGACTGATAATATGACGCAATATACGGAACCATTGATAGAAAAAGCTACAGGTCCTGATTTCACGACAATCACATTTAAACCAGATTTAACAAGATTTAAAATGGAAGATCTCGATACAGATATAGTTGCATTATTCCATCGCAGAGCATTTGACATTGCCTCAAATTTGAAAAATGTTTCCATCTATTTCAACGATACTCAAATACCTGTTACGTCTTTCAAACAATATGTTGAATTGTATGACAATAACAATTTTCAAGTAATCTTTATTTATCATTATCATTATAATTCTTGTATATTATTTTCAAAATTTTTCTCTCGGGGTTTTACATTTTATATATATATATATATATTTCTCTTTTCAGATGATATATTATTTTATCTATACCTATACGTCAACATGAAGCATACATCTTCACACAAGCCCTTATTTCGAAAAGCTTTATTATTATTATTATTATTATTATTATTATTATTATTATTATTATTATTATTATTATTATTATTATTATTATTATTATTATTATTATTATTATTATTATTATTATTATTATTATTATTATTATTATTATTATTATTATTATTATTATTGAATAAATAATTCAACATACATGGCAATGATTTAATTATAAGATAACGCCAATCTAACATTCTTTTCACGATATATTTCCAGAGTTTTCCTGTCATCATCAGGTGGGATATAATATCTATGTAATTTATGGATTTTAAACAAATTTATTAATTTTATAAAAACTTTTATTTAATAAAAATAATTAATTATTTTTAAAATTTAAAATTAAATTAATATATTATTTTTAAAAAATTTTAAACATTCAAAATTTAATTTAATAATTTAAAAATTTTTTTATTAATTATTTAATTTAACACAACAATCAATACATACAATATACAAGAAAAAAAAATTATTTAAAAACATTTAAAATACAAGTATTCACTGCATTCTGCACATTAATTTTTGGATTCAATGACTTTATCAATAACGCCTCACAAATCACAAGTTCCCAATAATAATCGAAATTTTTTAGTAAAATTTTAAAATCAGATATACCTATTTTAATCTTACAGCCCTTATTGTGCTCACCAATATGGGTCAAAGCCTTCGGTCTATAATGTTCTTGAGGTTGAATACAGAGATGACGGGAAGTCTCTCCAATGTATGTGGCATTACATGTAAACTGATAAACGAGATCGGAACACAATTCAACCGGAGTTTTTGACTTATTAATAGACATTGCGTACTTTCCATGAAGTTGACTGCTTTCTTATCTTTATCCTAACTGCTTTCTTATCTTTGCTTTATAATCCTTAAAACCTTCCAAGTACGGCAATACTAACACAAATTTAGGCTCATCATTCTTGCTCACACTATTTAGTTTATTTAACTCATCATACTCACATACCTGAATTTCTCAAACATGGATCCTTAGGATTTTTAATAAATTTGTTGTGTTAAATTAAATAATTAATAAAAATTTTTTAAATTATTAAATTAAATTTTGAATGTTCAAAATTTTTTAAAAATAATATATTAATTTAATTTTAAATTTTAAAAATAATTAAATATTTTTATTAAATAAAAAAGTTTTTATAAAATTAATAAATTTGTTTAAAATCCATAAATTACATAGTTTTTATATCCCATCTGATGTTGACAGGAAAACTGTCGAAATTTATCATGAAAAGAATGTTTGATTGGCGTTATCTTATCATTATTATTATTATTATTATTATTATTATTATTATTATTATTATTATTATTATTATTATTATTATTATTATTATTATTATTATTATTATTATTATTATTATTATTATTACTACTACTTACCGATTGCGGAATTATTTATTATAATATAATTTAAATAAATGTAAGTCATAATGCGCAGTTATTTATTCATAAAATGAAATTTCTGGACCCAAAATTGATTTTGTACACTGCCAAATAAATTTTCTTTCAATATAAGTTTCTTCTGTGATTAAATATTTCCTCTTACATAAAAGATAAAGCGATTAAATAAAAATCAAATTTAAAAAATAATCAAAAATTCCTAATTGCGTTTAGTTTATCCATCAAAAGATCAACGATTCATTGGAAGTGGCAGTCACGTTGTCAACGAGTTATTCTTTCACACATATCAGCTTTGTCAACGGCATAAATACAGTTAATGGTGGACTCCATGTCAACAGCTTTAGTAATAAACTAATCCAAATTCTCATACAGAAATTTGAGACATTAATGAAAGAAGATGCTGAATATATAAGACCCAATCAAATAAAAAATTCGCTTTGGATTTTCGTCAATTCAGTCATCAGCAATCCATGTTTTGAATCTCAATCCAAAGAATATTTAACATCTCTGCCGAATAAATTTTCATCTCAAATTCTATTGTCGGACAAATTTGTCAATAGTGTTAGTATATGCTTTTAATTTTAATGAATAATATCTCTTATATTAATATATAATAATAATAACTTTTTAATCAATAAATGCACTTTAAAATTAATAAAAATTTAAAAATCTATAATCGCGACTTGACCTTGAAAATGAGGGCCTCTGTTGCTAACCAGTGCGCGGTAACTACCTACTACCCAATAATAATAATAATAATAGTTTATTAAAAAGAACTTGATATGAGTAATATATCAATGTTTTCGAGAAAATCAAACTACACAAATACAAAATTCACTTATTTACAATACACAAATTTATAAAGAATTGTTAAATTACATCATCGGCCACCTCATAATCTGACAGACAAATGGAACCTGTATCATTAGCTGCGGTGATTTTCTTGACTTGAAATTTCTCAATATCTGCCTCATTTGCTGGTGGAGGACCACTCTTTTCAAATTGATTCATAATACTCGTTACACAATTGTCGAAACTTTGATCTGAAAATATGTAATCTGACGAATCGGATCTAAAATCCAGCGGCAGCAATCCACCAAATAAATTTGATATTAGTTGGCCAAAAACACTATTTATGTTATCAGGATCTCTTGGAGTCATATAAAAGGAACCATCATTTTCGTTTGTAGTACTTCCAACAGGAATATGACGAATAATATGAAAAGCATTCAAGGCATCATCATCATGTTTCATTGAGTTATCACGACTAATATGAAAAGCATTCAAGGCATCATCATTATTTTCCATTGAGTTATCAGATTCAAGTCTTTCAATAAATCCATCCTTGCACGTCACACATTTACCATCCTGAGATATGTGAACGTCCCTGTTGCATTGAAGAGCATAGTAATTAGAGTTATCAATTGAATTCATTGAAGAAAATCCGAATATTAATTTTATTAAAATCAAATAGACATCAAAATCCCAAAATTCGATGTATAACCATATATTTTCAAAAAAACAGGAATTCCAATCCAACAATCAATTTCTCGAAAACATAAAGCCACAAAGCAAAATTCAACTACAACTCTACAAAAATTCAATCAATACCATCATTAAAAAATAGAATTTACCAACTCTTCGCGTCTGTGTGCACACACTACCCCGAATAGCAGTCTGCTAATAACGCGCACACAGACGCGATAATAAACGCCAAAATCGGCGGCAACAATAATAATAATCACAATTGTTCGCGTCTGTGTGCGCGCACAAATCAATCCAACAAAGTAAAAAGCGCACACAGACGCGAATTAACATCATAATTTACCAAATAATAATAATAGTTTATTAAAAAGAACTTATTATGAGTAATATATCAGTAATATATCGATGTTTTTGAGAAAATCAAACTACACAAATACAAAATTCACTGATTTACAATACACAAATTTATAAAGAATTTTTAAATTACATGATTTCAAAACTATTTTTTATTAAATTAAAGTAAATTAAATTTAAAACATTGCCTCCAAGTGTTATAAATCTCACTATAAGCTAAACAACAATTTCTGACGAACACCTAGAAAAATCGAAATGTTGTTTTTCTATCTACGTAGACTTTCAATAAAAGTTTCAAAATGTAAAATGTAAATGATAAAATATTGATTTATAGATTTCACAGGGCAACACTATCAAACACGAATTTTTACACATATCCGAAGCTTTATGAGTTTGGCGAGAATTGTGATTGTTTGAAATACAGCAGAAAACCACAGCTCACAGAGGCTACCTCTGAATAACTGTAAAGTTGACAATAACCAATCTAACTAATCTAAGCCATTGAGACCACGAGACTCCTAATGCTTCTTTAATTTATATATAAATAGACAAAAAACGTACGCTTGTTTGTCATCAGTCAATACCATTATATTTTTATCGATCTATATATTATTGCAATTATAATATAAATAGGCAAATAATTTTACTTCCGTGAATTTTCACTGGTTGTAGCTAGTATTAATTAATTATTTATTTATTTTGGTATTGTAAGGAATAAGTTAAATAAAGCTTAACTTAATTAATTAACTAATTTAAATATTTAAATAAATGCGGTAAAGATTTTATTAATTTCGTACATCTTTTTCACTTTATATTTCGATAGCAGCACTATCATCATCAGGTTACATATATTCACGACGGATGAATAACTATACTTTATTGATAATATATAAACAAATTATAAAATATATAAATTTTAAATTATAAATAAAAATTTTAAACAATTATTTTTTAAAAAAAATTTCAATAATCAATTATATTTTGACTTGTTAATTAAACGTAAAGATGAACAATATGAGACAAAAATTTACAGAAAATCAACAGATACTGGCCTCTATGCTACCCCAGTGAGTTTTTGTGAATTTAAATATAAAAGAAATATGGTGAAAGGATTGGTTTATCAATCATGTTGCTTTTCTTCCACTTTTAAAAATTCAGTAAGTGTAGATAAATTAGTTGAATTACTGGTGAAGAACGGCTACTCAAAACGGTTTTTATTGTTAACGTTGAAAGAGACTGTTGATAAATGTATGAATAATGCTAAGGATCGTAGTATGCATGAATGTAAATTGACTGATATGTCGAATGATGTAGTGAATACTAAGAGTATTGATACTAACAAACAAGATGAGCGAAAATATACGATGATATTGCCGTATTCTGAAGGATATAAAGATTTCAAAAGAAAGATAGGTAAACAGCTGGGTAAATTGAATTATAGAATTGTTTCAAAACCGTGCAAAGTACGTAGTATGTTTGTGCAGAATGCAGTGAATAGATGTGTGTTGAATGTTTTTAATTAAATTTTTGTTTGTTGATGTATATTGAATAATAGTTATGTTAAATAATTAAAATAATAATTTTAAAATAATTTTAAAAGTTTAAATATAATTGATTATTGAAAATTTCTTTAAAAAAAATAATTGTTAAAAATTTTTATTTATAATTTAAAATTTATATATTTTATAATTTATTTATATATTATCAATATAGTATAGTTATTCATCCGTCGTGAATGTAGGTAACCTATTGATGATAGTGATGCTATCGAAATTTAAATATTGTATATTAATTAATTTAGAATTTAATAAGTATGGTATGTAAAATAAATTTTAGGGAAAATAACATAACCAGCATTCCATGAAATGAGTTTGTGCAACACGTTTAAAGTATTATTTATCTTTTTTCATCTATTGTCAATAACCTCAGTTGGAATTTAATTGAGATATTCTATACACAGATCATCGACTCTGGCCTGTTGGAAAGAATCCAATCCATGATGAATATGAAGAAAGATCTTCCGAAAGCATTTAGAAAAGTTAATACTATATTGGATATTGTTAAATTAAGCGATGCATTACATGCCGGCACCAAATTAAGTGGGGAATGTACATTAATTTTAACTGAAGGAGACTCTGCAAAATCGTTAGCTATGTCAGGTAATGAATAAATTTCATCAGAAAATATTTCCACTCCGTTTTGGCTAAATTTAATTTCGACAAATATATATATATATATATATATATATATATATATATATATATATATATATATATATATATATATATATATATATATATATATATATATATAAATTTAATATTTATTTAGGTCTCGATGTTCTGGATAAAGATTATTATGGAGTGTTTTCTTTACAAGGGAAAAATCTAAATACTCGTAATACAGGCGAAAGAAGGATGCTGTTGAATAGTCAATATAAAGATTTAGTTACTAGTTTAGGCATACGCTATAAACACAAATATACGACCAAAGAATCGTTAAGGTCATTGAGATATGGAAAGTACTATTGAATTTAAAAATACCGATTAATAACGGAATTTATAGAATCATGATTATGGCTGATCAAGATCCAGATGGATCACACATTAAGGGTTTGATACTGAATTTCTTCCACCATAATTGGCCAGAACTACTGCAACTTAATTTCTTTGAACAATTTATCACTCCACTTATGAAAGCTTTCAAAGACAATCAATGCATTTCATTCTATTCACTGAGTGAATATCGAAACTGGGTAAAAGCAACACCGGATTATAATAAATGGAGATTTAAATACTACAAAGGTTATATTGATAGAATTTAATAATTATGATAATAATACTAATTTCTCCTCATTATCTCAGGTCTGGGTACATCGACAAGTGCTGAAGCAAAAGAATACTTTAGAAATATTGATAAACATAGAAAAGGCTTTCATTACTCGGGCTCGGAAGATGATTTTTTTATAAAATTGGTATTTGAAAGAAAACAAACAGAAGAGAGAAAAGAATGGATTTTGAAACGGCTCAAAGAAAACAATGAACTCCTGATAAATAATATTGATGAAGAAAATATATATGATGAAAATATAACATCAATTAGCTACAAAGATTTCATTAATAAAGAATTTATAATTTTTAGTAATGAAGATAATATACGAGGCATCCCATCAATCATGGACGGATTTAAACAATCTCAAAGAAAAGTAATATAACAATAATATTAATAATAGTAATATTAATAATAATAATAATAATAATAATAATAATAATAATAATAATAATAATAATAATAATAATAATAATAATAATAATAATATTAATAATAATAATAATAATAATAATAATAATAATAATAATAATAATAATAATAATAATAATAATAATAATAATAATAATAATAATAATAATAATAATAATAATAATAATAAATTGATTAGTTTTATAATCGAATTATTTTTTCATTTTATTCCATATATACTTTGGAGTAAAAGGCTTACATTATAATCTACTTGTTTAATATTATTATTATTATTATTATTATTATTATTATTATTATTATTATTATTATTATTATTATTATTATTATTATTATTATTATTAATTTTATTATTATTATTATTATTATTTTTATTATTATTTTATATTATTTATTTTATTTTTTTTCATTTTATTCCATATATACTTTGCAGCAAAAGGCTTACATTATAATCTACTTGTTTAATATTATTGTTGTATTATAAAAATAAATTATTTTACTATCAACTTTCTCTAATCCTGGATCTTTATTACACATTTTTTTAGATTATTTATACTTGTATTAAAAGAAACATTACAAAAGAAATCAAAGTGCCTCAGTTAGCGGGATCTGTATCTGAGCTAACAGATTATTATCATTCCGAAACAAGTCTTTACGAAACTATTATACTTTTGGCTCATGACTATGTGGGTATGTGCACTCATTGGTTTGATCTCATTTTAATATGGAAATTATTATTATGTTAGTACCTTATCGGTAATGTTCCGAATTTTCAGACGTCAAAGCTTCAAATATTTAAATAACGTAAAATACTATTAAAATAATTTTCCTTTGATTTCATCTTTTTTTTCTAATCGAATTACAGTTATTACACTTAATAATAATAATAATAATAATAATAATAATAATAATAATAATAATAATAATAATAATAATAATAATAATAATAATAATAATAATAATAATAATAATATAATAATAATAATACACCTTGTTTCCTTGGAATATTATATAATATTTTTTAAAAAGTTTGAAGACTGAATCAGTCAGTATATCGATGTTTTTGATATATTTACTGATTCATAGTCTTCAAGCTTTTTAATATAAATACAATGAAAAAGAAATCAGTGTTGAAATTGGAAAAAATAGTTCTTATAATATACAATATTAAAAACATAATATTAATTATATTATAAATCAATAAAGTTATATTATAGAAACAGATAAACTTATTTGTGTTTATAATTGAATGCATAACTGATCTTATAATATATTCGTTTATAATTGAAAAAACTAATATGAAGATTTTAATTTTTGTTAAAGTGAAGTGATATTTTGTTTTAATGAAGTGACGCCCATAGAAAAACAATTTTTAAAAGAGGTAATATCTACAATCATGAATTCTTGCTGGAATAGTTTTTGCTACATCCTCTCTTACAGAGATTTTTTTAAATTTTAATCTTTTAAAACAATATTATAATGAAATTTTTTTTAAGAGGACACATTGATATTTTTTTAGTCATCATTTATAATATAATGAGCACTGTAGACAAAAATATGCTATTAGAAGTTTTTTTAAAATAGACAAATTTTACGGAAACAATAGGTTATTCATCGGAATATACTGCAAAAGCAATTAAAACAATATTTAAAAACTGTAAATAAAATTATTACCAAAGAAATAAATGAAAGTTTTGATACTGCGGAAGAATAATATTAATGTTTGCTCACAGATAATAACCTTTAAAAAGAAAACATCAAAAATTTAATGAAGAATAGGAATTCAATAATCATGTGGAGACAACTGTTCGAATATGTTAGCCATTTAATGGGTGGATATAAATAAATACATAGATATTCGACTGATTTTTTTTTGGAAATCGGTGCTTTAAAACATGAAACATGACTAGGGGAAAGAATTTCCCTTTGTATGGTAATATCAATAGCATGTATTCACCACAATCAAATTAGGAGCTTTTGGTAAAAAGTCATTTTGTAGAAACTTGTTTTATTTGAGATGCAGAATTATATTTTATTCCTATAATTTTCGAATTAATAAAAAATAGTTTGGAAATATTTACCACCATACAACATATTTTTAAATTTAATAGATGCTCTGTTCAGTAAATAAAAATCGGATAATGTAACCAGTGTGATAAGTATTGAGTCAGCACAATCTTTGGATCTCTAAATATTGACAATGATGCACCGGATTTTGAAATTTAAAAATTTATATAGATTTTATTTTGACCAATGAACAAAATGAAAAAATGAACTAATCATAAAACCACATTTTATCAATCTAGAAAAAGTACGGTTCTAACTCTCATATGGTTTATTATTGTTAGATGTCATAACATTCAATTCTTCTGTCATCAAATAAATTACTAGGACTAAATAAATCCAAAATTATATTTCATTAAATCTGCTTATATAAACAAATATTCTTGGGACATTTACTTTTTATAAATTTTAATTTCAACCAAATATCAAAATACCACAATCATACTTGAATTGCAATTTTATTAAAAATTATTTTATTTCAAAATTAAAATCAAAAAATTCATTTTAATTTCAAATCATTTTAATTCTAATATATTTCAAATAATTTAAGTTTCACTTTTAATTTTACAAAATTTAATCATGAAATAATTTTAATTTTAACACCTCACAATTATATCTAACAAATATCTAACATCTCTGTTTGGCTACTAGATGTAATCATTCACACATAGGTTAATAAAAATTAATAAATTTAGAATTAAATTAATATAAAATAAAAGAATTGAACTGGTGTTGTTGCAATTTAAGAATTTACAAACGATTCTTGTGTAATATCTTTTTAGATTAATGTAATATAATGATTTTATAATTTATTGTTTTTGTCTTCAGATATTTGATTTAAGGGGTTTATGACATTTTTCCGGTCATCCTTTTATTTAAAATATTCGTGCTATCTCAAAATCGATCTCTAATTACGTAATAATAACCCAGATTTTCATATCATAGGTACTAACAACATAAATTTATTGATACCTGTTGGTCATTTCGGAACCAGGGTTTATGGTGGTAAAGATAATGCTTCTGCTCGTTATATTAGCACAAAATTATCACCTATTGTCAAGTTTATTATTCAAGCTACAGATGATAATTTTCTCCCTTATAACTATGATGATAACCAGACGGTTACACCAATATGGTAAGCATTACTTTCATTAGATATTCCAAATGTATTTTATCATTTAAGTTGCATTTGAGAAGTTATTTCCATCGATTTTAAACCCTGTTGTAAATATTTGATATATTTCATTTATATTTAATTAACAATGTCAATTGGTAGTGCACTTTTAAATTATTATTAATAACAATAAACTAATTAAAAATAATCATATTGATGAAGAGTTGTTTAAATCTATTCATCATATGGGGTCACAACCAGCAAAAATGTATGGGCTTCCAAAAATCCATAAAAATGGCGTGCATATGAGACCTGTTTTATCCATGGTTGGCACTGTCCTGTATAAAATAGTCAAATTTTTGAATGGATTATTAAAAACATTAATACGATCAGAATTGGAATGTAAATATGTTTTGAATTTGTTTTCTGCATTGCACAATATGATAAACAAAGTGAGGATGATATTATGGTTTCGTTTGATGTTTGTAGTCTGTTTACTAATGTACCATTGGTTGAAACTATTGATATATGTTGTTTATTGTGGAATGAAAATATCTCTGAACATCATATTTTGGATGGAAGGACATTTCGTGAACTTTTTGAATTTGCTACTTCAAAAGTCAATTATTTTTTTTAATAATGGTATCAACAAATAGATGGAATTGCTATGGGTTCTCCTTTAGCACCAACGATAGCTCCAATTTTTTTGACAAACTTAGAAAAGAAAATTGCATTTTCCCAGTTTATGAATTCCGCCGTTTATAAACAGTATATGGATGATATTTTCTTATATTTGAAAATCAGAGGCATGTTGAGCCTATTATGCATTAAATGAATAGTCTACATAAAAATAAGTCAAAATAATCTTTTTTATTGTACAATAGATATTTTTGTGTTTAAAATATTGAAAGGCGTTTCAGAGTTTGAATCAAATGTAGACCAATTGCTTCCTATTGAGCATAAGGATCTACACTATAGAGTAAAAGATGGATAAGAAAGTGCAACGAAAGTGCAGCGAAAAGAAAACGGTTCAAAGCTTTGTGCGCTTATTAAATTAAAGCTCTTAATTAATTTACTTAGTTCCGATAAAAAACGAAATCCGTTTATATCCTTTTTACATAAAAATGCTATCAATACTATCCGTAAATTGATTTGATAATCCCTACTTTTGAGTTTGGCCACTCGCATGTTGTCCAATCACTTATTCTCTAGCTTCTTTAATTTATGTTCATTATGATTTTTTTCTGCAATTGCCTTAGAATTTCAGTATCTAAAAAATCTATTTCAAGTCGTTGCATGTTCCTCTTGACCATATTTGCTTTTTGTTGATGTCTCGTTTGATAAATGATTTTTTACAGGTCAAAACTTTCTCTCGGTGTATTTTTTTAGATTTCGATTTACTTCATGTCTAATTTTTTTCCAAACTTTAAAGTAAGCTCAACTCTGTTTTTATTGTCTGATTTTGTGCCTTTCTAATGATTTCCAGGGGTTTATTTAAGTTGGATTGAAGTGTCTGATAATGTTTGATTGGATAACGAGGGACACCATCGAATTTAATAATTACTAACCTGAGTTATTCATCGTCAAAATTTCAATCAAGGTGGGTTGCAAATCTGGCCTAAATTTAGCAAATTCTGCTCCCACAATTACTGTTACTTCATCTTCTCTCAGTTTTGGTAAGATTTTTTCGAACAAAAGATCTACTCATGAATATTGGCCTGATTGTTATTCTAGAACCAATGTGGTTCATTTTTGCTAATGATATGGTAAGGTTTTCCGTAGTTCAAGATTACCAAGCATATAATGGTATTTTTGGAGCTTGTCTCAACTGTTATGCTCTTCTTTCTGCTATCAGAATAGGACAATGCAAAGGTGCTATGTTTCTATAAACTAAATAATGTGACCAATCCGCCTAGGAAGAATGAATGCTTTATTTATAAGAGGAATACAAATATTTTAATTCAATTATTGTATAACTGTTTAATGTATAAAATCATTGCTCAAACAGTGATCCAATCAATAAACATTGTACAATATCTACTAAACCAAATTCTTTTTTGCTCAGAATTTAGTAAAGAATTTCTGGAATTTTCAATAATCAAATTAAATATAAATATTTTTACAATTAAGGTATGCTCCAATAATACCTTTAGTTCTTATCAACGGTGCTAATGGTATTGGTACTGGATGGAAAACTTATATTCCGAATTACAATCCATTTCAAGTTATAGCAAATCTAAGATTGTTACTGAATGACAAACCACCTTTTCATATGATTCCTTGGTATCGAAACTTTAAAGGTTCAATCAATGTAAGTTAACATGTAAAACATATTTTGGGTCTTGAGGATAAAAACATTAACTTGAAAATAAGTTGTTATTGATTTTAAATTCCAATTATATTTTATTTAGTTTTTGACTGAAGATCAATGATTTTTCTATTTAACACAAATTTTCGGCAGTAATTTACTTTTACAAATAGGCGCATAATATTTTTTTTATATTTAAGCTAATTTTATTAGTATCCAATAAAATTAAGTTAAAGTATAAAGTTAAATCCATATTTCAATATTACTCTGTGTCATCTATAATACTAATTAGTGTATATTAACTGATTGTAGTTCTCAACTTTTTTAGATGACCGCATCGTAAAGGAAAATTTGAAAAATTTGGGGAACCCTATTCTTATTATATTAAGATTTCAGGTATGAAAATAACAAGTTTTGTAAGTTCAATGCTTAATTTAAAAATTTTAAAAATCTTTTTATAACATATTTTAATGTGAAATTTGAGCTTGATGGCTTTTGCATATCACCTTAATATTAGGTGGCGGCGTATTTGACAAATATATTATTAACACATTCTCAATTGGTTCAGTTTTTGTTTTTCCTTGTTCTTAATATTTTCCAATGCAGAAAATTTGGACTCACATAAAATGCTGGCAAACGTGACAAATTTTTAATTGCCTTTTCACTAATATTTGGATATTACTGTTTAATTAATATTCAAACAGAATCGAAATGAAATTCCGAATACTTTATGTGCAGTCATTAATTTTCCAAAATACTTTAAAATAATAAAAATAACTAGCGAATAACATAAAAGACTAAATTTAAGTTAAAATTAAAACATTTGCATTGTTTCTGTCTAATTGTTTAACCAATTCCTCAATTTCTATAATAAGTGATAATAACTAATACATGCGTGTATTTATATAATATAAACTAATTGATTTGTTCTTATTGTTCCATGGAACTCGGTTTAGTAAAAGTAAAGAAATGTATAAATAAAAACACTTGAAAAGGCATTGCTAAAATTTTTTTTGTGCTTAATAGAAAAAGCCATTGAAAACTAAAAGAAATTCATAATGTATAAAACAGATCAAGAAAAAACGTAAAATTAAATTATTTTAAAAGTTTTTTTATTACTGACATTTTTATATGATATTTATGCAATTTTAATAATTTTAAAATATTTTTTACATTGAATATTTTAATTTCTTTTCTCATATTAATAATACTTGTAAAATTTTCGTTTATAATGCAATTTTGTATTTACTATGATATTTTCGAAACCACTAATAAAAAGTGTAATTTAGTGTCTATTTATTATATATGTAATCAATAAAACAAAAATGAAGTGATAATTATTGACATCGACATCAATTTATAATTAATGTATTCTTAATAAAAGGAACTAGACAACAATTCTTGCGAAATTACAGGAAAATATCGAATATTAAATTCAAAAACATTAGAAGTGTATGAATTGCCAATAGGAATTTCAACCCAAAAGTATAAAGAATATATTGTTAAAGAAATGCTGGTAAAATCAAAAGATATTGTCTACGACTATGAAGACCGTAATACAGACACAGAAGTGAAGTAATTATCTATTTCATTTTATGTAATAAAATTTTCCATGATCAAATTTATCAAGTTTTAAAAAATACTAACTTATGATTCAATAGTATGTTTGAATATCACATATATTGAATATGCATAGAATTTATATGTTTATTCCCAATTTTGAATATTTTTTATTTTATTTATAAATAATGTAATTATTTAGACATATTTTATAAAAACATGAAATAAATAAGTACACAATTATTCAGATATCATTTTTCGGGATTATCAATATTTATCCAAATCAAAAAAAGATTCTAAACATATGCGACTCAATTGAAAGTGTTATATAAGAACATAAATGACTTTAGGTAGAGAACGAAAATTAGCCTGATTTTTGATGATAATAGTTGAATTACCGTATCACTTCGAATATAGGTCGCCCTCGAATTTAAGCCACAGGAGGTTTCATGATAGGTATTTTAAATAGGATAAAGTAAAAATAAAAATGCTTTAATAAAAAGGTGTTAAAAAACGAACTTATTTTTGTAATAATATTTACATAATCTTCTTATTTAACCTTATTTAATCTTCTTCAGACGCATCATCACTTTCGACACCTTTACTTCCTGAGCTCGAATCCTCATCTTTACTGTTGAACCAGAGCACATCATCTGCGGTACCGTTTAAATCATTAGCTATGCAACATTTTACAAATATTTTTTTAATTACTTCAGGGACATCTTTCCACGACTGCTAAACCTACTTAGCTATAGTTGATGGTGATGTTCCCAGTTGGTGTCAAAGGATGGTCTTCTCGAATTAACCGGGGTTCATAATAGGTTCTCATTCTGTCTTTGAATGGTTTATTTGCAGATACATCGAGAGTTTGTAGTTGACTCGTCATTCCTCCTGGGATTATTACGACATCACATTTTCTCTTTAGTTTCAGTTTAACGTCATCACTCAAATGTCCTTGGAACGCATCCATTACTAGCATACTTCGTCTATTTAAAAGAGGATCAGGTCTTTTCTACCAGATAGTTTCTACCCAATCTATCATCAATTCTGATGTCATCCAGACATTCTTTTGTGCACCAATTACAACACCCTTTGGAAATTCTCCTTGGGTATGGTTTTTCTGTTTAAAATAATGAAAGGTGGCAATTTATTTCTATCAACGGTTATAGACAACATTACGATAATGCGCGATTTTTGACATCCAGTAGTTAATATTTTTATTTGTTTTTCTCATTTCTGGTTTACTGTATAGCTTCTTGGCATATCGAAGAATATTGTTGTTTCATCAGCGTTTCCAATTTGACTAATTATCTAATTAATTATGCTCTTTTCTCAAGTTGAAAACATGGCGCTGTAAACTGAGTAGTTTATCTTTGAAATCCGATGTTAACTTTTGGTATACGGTAATACGGTACTTTTTGGGATTTGAATGTTGTTTTAATAGTTGATATTTTAGCAGAAATTTTAGAACATAAAATTTCATGGAAAATGATATTTCGTTATTTGATCTTATATAGTATATTTTATTATATACACCCTCATAATGTCCTTTTTATATTATATCAATAAATTTACTATTTTTTAGTAGAAATTCACATTGTTAACCATGCTTGAATTTGAAAAATAAATTTTTATTGAGAATTCATGAAAACTGATATTTTTTATTGAAATATTACTTAAAACAAACTTATTATATTTGAATATTGCTATGTTAACGACATAAGTCAATACTTTTATAAATTTTCAGATTTTCTTAAACTTGTACCTTCAATTTGAAACTATTTTCAATCACATCTTTAAAAATTTTCCAATTTATTCTATATTTTTTATTTCGTTACTTAGTAGGAAGAATTATAATATTTTTATATTTAGGTTCATTATTCACCTGAAATTAGACATGAAAAGAAATCGAATAAACTTAGATAAATTATTAAATTTGACCACTGTAATTTCGTTAAGAAGTATGGTTTTGTATGATGAACACGGCAAAATAAAGCGTTATAACACTCCTGAGGAGATATTAGTAGAATTCTTTAAAGTTCGCCTCACAATGTATTCATTTTTGAACATTTATTTAATATTTTAATTATCATCAAGTTATGAAAAGAGAAAAAATCACTATATAGATAAGATTTTGGCCGAAGCAAAAAAGTCTGAAAATCAATTACGATTTATCAAAGATGCTGGGAAATTGAATTTGGAAACTCTCAATGAACATGAAACTAATTTAATACTGAAACAAAAAAAGTTTGATTCAGATCCAGTTAAATTATTGGAACAAAAAACAAAAAAAGTATATGTAGATTATTATTATTATTTATAAGTAAAAACGCCAATCGAATATGTATTAAACTACAATCTACAATATATCTTGACAGAATTGTGTACGGAGATGACTATATATATATATATATATATATATATGCATTGGAGAGACTTCCCATCATATCTGTATTCGAGCTCGAGAACATTGTAGACCGAAGGCTTTGACCCATATTGGTGAGTATATTAAGGACTGTAAGATTAAAATAGGTATATCTGATTTTAAAATTTTATTAAAAAATTTCGATAATTATTGGGAACGTGTAATTTGTGAGGCGTTGTTGATAAAGTCATTGAATCCAAAAATTAATGTGCAGAATGCAGTGAATACTTGTGTTTTAAATGTTTTTAATTAATAATTAATTTTGTATATTGTATGTATTGATTGTTGTTTGTTAAATTAAATAATTAATAAATTTTTTTAAATTATTAAATTAAATTTTGAATGCTAAAATTTTAAAAATAATTAAATGTTTTTACTAAATAAAAACTTTTATTTATGTAATTAATAAATTTGTTTAAAATCCTTAATTTATATAATTAATTTATATATATTGGATTGGTGGTTTTTCTACTTATATATAAATCGATGCATTATTTAGTGACATAACTATTTTTAATTTTATTATTATTTTATTTTTTTATTATTATTTTTAATATTATTTTATTATATGACAGAGACTATTTGATGAAAACCAAGATAAAAGTAGTTTATTTGATGAAAGTTCTGATTTTAGTTATTTGTTAAATATGCCCGTTCGAAGTTTCACGAAAGATAAGATAGAATATCTTAACGATTTATATAAATCTAAAATATCAGAAGCTGAAATTTTAATTAGGAAATCTCCTCGAGAAATTTGGTTGGATGAGCTTCAAATTTTAGAAAACAGAATAAAAGTAGCATTATAATGATTATCTGAAATGATAATTTTGTTTAATTTAGAATTTGTATGCTGAGAAAGATTTACAATAATATTTTTATATTTCTCTGCAATTTTTCATCAATAAATGTTTTTTCTTATTGTGAATTTTGCGATTGATTTTATCATATTATTGAGAATGCCTTCTAAATTTTTTTGACAAAATTTTAGAATAAATTAACCTTTTGTGTAATTTGAATAATATTTTAAATTATTTATTTATTAGTATTTTTCTTTTATTTTTTTTTAATATTTTCTTATTGTTTTTTTAATTAAATGGAATTTTAATTAATTTAATTTTAATTTAATTAATTTAATTTTAATTAAATGGTCTTTCGAATTTTTATAGATTTCAACGCGAAATAAAGAAATCGAAAGTAAGTCCGGTCTTACTTTCGAGTGGAGAATGATCCCCCACCCATTGTTATGCCCTCGTTAAATCAATAAAAATGTGAGGAAATTAAGACATAAAAATAAAATTGTAAAACAAAATACACTTTAACAGAACATAAATACAGGTAAAACATAGAATATGAATTCACAGTGTTTTTAATGAAACATGATTTCATTTTTATTCACCAAAATCAACATACTCCTTCTCTTCCGATAATTCTTCTTCCACAACAAAACCATCGTCTGCTTCCACACCTATCAATTTTTGTTTAAGATTGTTATTAAACAAATCCCCGTTATAGTCTTGATTAACCCCAAAAATGTCCACAACAAACAAATGCCTTTTGTATACTCTCGGTCTTTATTTGATCAACCGATTCAGATACCCATTTGAATATAATTTCCCAACAGGGTTTCTGCCTGTATCCCATTTTAGTGAAATTTGCATCCCCATTTGCCATCCATTCCGACCATCTTTTTCTATATTCGTTTTAAAATAAAATTAATAACAACATCAAGAGGCTGTAAAAATGCAGTTGTTTTTTCCGGAATTTCAATTGTTTTCACATTAAGTCGAGTGAAAAGATCTGTAACTTCATTTCTTGTATGTGCACTAAACTTATCAAAAATAATTACAGCTTTCCTGTTTTGCCCAAAAATATTATCGCATGGAAAACAATTTTGAATCCACGTTTTCATTATTTCTGTTGTCATCGTTCCAGATTCAGATGTAATTACCATTAGATTTTTTGGAATAAAGCATTTGGGAACTTTACGCAATTTTTTAAGAATCACAAGAGTTCTATAAAGTTTGCCATTGGCTGATATAAGTAGCACGACTGAAAAACGTGTTTTGCAGTGCCCAGTTCCCTTTGCTTTGACATTTTTTTCACCTTTGGTAGTTATAGTCTTTGATGGCATAGTATCTATATAAATGGGTGTTTCATCCATATTATAAATATTACTTTCATCATACATTTGGCAAATTTTCACTTTTTCTAAATGGTTTGTAATTATTTCCTTTATCTCGGAATAACTTCGATTATCCTGTTGTCCAATGCTTGTTATTTTACGATAGGATAGATTGTTTCTTCTAAAGAAATTATGAACCCAACATTGACTTAATACAAGCGACAAATTGTTTGCAGTTATATATTCCATTGCTTTTTGTCTCAAAAGGTACACAGAAACTGCTCGTTTGAAAACCATCCTTTCGAATTTAACATATTCAACCAAAAGTTTTACCAATTCTGGAAATTCGGCTTTTCTTCCACATCCCACTTTCTTTAGTACATTTTTCCTGGTTACACTCAAAAGAGTATCCTTCTGGTATAACCAATCACGCAACATTTTGGATGTTATATTGTTTTCACGTGTCGTCTTACTGATGTTTCCCTTGTTCACAATCAAGCGTTCAAGTATATCCAGCTTAAACTTAACTGTATATGATCGTCTTGTATTTGTCATATGGATATAAAAATTTTGGATATATAATTTTTTAATGGAAATCAATTTTATTTGTCTCGAAAGTAAGACCACTCGAATGCAAGACCATGGTCTTACTTGCGAGTGGTCTTACTTTCGAGACTATCCGGTAGTGATCTAGCGGGCACTTGGTTTTGGTCATTCAAAAAGTTAGTGTTCCTATCATTATATTATATTTTCCGATGGCTTATTTTAAACCGTACTGCAAGACCCATTGAATGAGATATAGATATATTATCATTATTATTTTAGCAAAAGCGGTTAAAACTCTCCGATCTGCCTTTAACTTCTGTTTTTGATGGCGCAGTTGTTCGAGCCAAATGTATCTTTCCTTATGACTTCGCCACATCTCTTGAGTTTCTGGAATCGACTCTTGAACTACCTCCAATCTGGGATTCAGTGTCTAATGATGAAAATGCATTAGCCCAAGTTATCTGCACTCAACAACATGTTAGATTACATGTTAACTTACCTTAAACTAGACGTATTTCTCCTCGCAGACTATTTTAAGCAATTCCGTGCAAAGGCAATAACTTAATGATCTGGAGCCTCTTAATTTCTATGGAATTCACGGTATGTCATGGGCCTCAGCACTTATGACATTAACGCAATCCATAGAATTTCTGCAGGACATGGAAATGTTCAATTTCTATGAAGGGGGGATATGGGGTGGGTCAACATTTGTTAACAAACATTATGTTGCTAGTTCTGAAGACACTGAACTCTTGTACATAGATATTAACAACATGTATGGTTGGGCCTTAAGCCAAAATCTGACTTTGAATGGGTGTATGACAATCTGGATGATGTCTTGAATGAATGTAAGAATGCTGATATCGAAAATCTTCCATATGGCTATACTATGGAGGTTGATATTGATATCCCTGATTGTTTGCATGAGTTTCTGAATGATTTTCCAAATTCTAAAGTTGAGAAGCTGATGCTCACGCATTGGCCAAAAAAGAACCATGTTCTTCATTGACGGCTTCTCAAGATGTATATAGAATTGGGGGCTATTATTAATAATGTACATAGAGCTATCAAATTTTCGCATGCACCCAATTTTAAAGATTATATAAAAACACAGACTTACGGGCTAATTCCACATGTGAATTGTATAAGGATCTATACAAATTATTTAATAATAGTTTGTATGGTAAATTAGTGGAGAATCTGAAAAAGCGAATGAATTTGAGGCTATGCAATTCAGACCTCAAAGGCGACTTTCAAAAATTCAATCAAAATTGATGATGACTTGATAGCCGCCCATATGTTTAGACAGGCCTAGTTACATCGGACAATCAGTGCTAGACCTGTCTAAACTAAAATGTATAAACTACATTATGTGGAATTGGCCAAGTACAGGTCGGAATTTAATTGTGATATAGATATCGTTGCCGGCAATTATTTGTGACAATCTTTTAGACACTTCCAACTATGACCCAGCACATACTTTATACTATAGAAACCTTGATTCTCTGATAGGTAAATTTTGAGATGAAAGTAAAGGTTTAGGGTATAAGGAATCGGTTTTCTTAAGACCAAAGTGCTATAGTTTGTTAGGGGCTAAAGATCATTTAAAAAAAAGAAGTCAGGCTAATAGGTACAGAAATTGGACATCATTCATATTTCGAATGCTACAATATCAACATAGTATTTTCTGTGCCATAAAGTAGGATAGGGACTCGGAACCACCAATTATACACTTTTAAGAACAATAAAATAGCCTTGTCGAACAACGATAACAAGCGGCTATGGGTGGGGAAAATTTCCAGTCTCGCATATGGACATTATTTAGGAGTCGATGTTCCAGATGTTGACCATGTATCTGAAGCAGGTCTACTTTTTGGCGGAATGAGCCCGAGCTTTGATGATTCCGATTGGGCTGAATCACAGAACAATAGATTTGAAGTTGGTCCACTTTTTGGCGGCATGAGCCCGAGGCTTTATGTTTCAGATGACAATGATGTAAATATTGATAATGACGTCGATATCGACGATGTTTTATTAAGTGTTTAATAAATCTTTTTAAAACATTTAATTTTGCGTTGTATTTTATAATCTAGATAATTTTTATTATAGAAAACTCGTTAAAGTTTTCATTACTCTTTTCATCATTAGATTCTTTTTATAATTTATAATAATAATATTGGTAATAAATATTAAACTCTATAAGTATCTAATGATGGAAAAAGTAATACGGTTTAAAACTTTTTATAATGTGTATTTGAAAATGTATGTTGCAGTCAGCATGCAAATACATGTGTTTCGGGAAATAATAATAATAAATTTTTTTTATATAATGAATAAAATTAATAAATTTGTTTTATATAGTTATTATATCCTACTTGGTGATGACAGGAAAACTGTGGAAATATATCGTGAAAAGAATGTTTGATTGGCGTTTTCTTATAAATTAAAGAAAAATAAAATATCCTGCCCAGAATCCACTCCAACAACACCGTTGACAACGCTGTCACGCCCGTCTCGAACCTCAATATCTACGCGATTACCACCTCGACTACCCAGATTAATTCAGTTCCACAGACCATCCACCAACTTGCTTCCATACATACGCTCCGAGTACTTCTGCGAAAGTTAATCTAGTGACTGCTGAAACTAACCGATATTTATTTGTTTCATTTAATTTAATATTAAATTGCATATTAAATTTGATACAAAAGTAATATGTTTTAATAATTTGAAATAAAAAAACATGCCTACTTTATTAGTAGCAACAAGCAAAATTATACAATATAAAAAGTTAACAATAATGAGCGAATTTACTAGCAACAACTTAAAGTCCAATTCAATCAACAACGTCGATCAACGCGTAAATACAATCTCAAATATCTATGCAAAATTTGTTATCGAATCTGTGAATATAATCTCAAATATCTGTGGAAATTTTATAACCCAAGTTTTTGAATACAATCAATTGTATTACTTTCCCAATTATTTATTAATAATTTGATATTTTATAATATAATATAATATGTTTTATGATTACAGGGTTATGACGAAATATATTTAAAATCTTGAAATAATATATTTAAAATCTTGAAATAATATATTTAAAATCTTGAAATAATATATTTAAAATCTTGAAATAATATATGTAAAAACTTGAAACAATATATTTAAAAATCTTGAAATAATATATTTAAAATCTTGAAATAATATATTTAAAATCTTGAAATAATATATTTAAAATCTTGAAATAATATATGTAAAAACTTGAAACAATATATTTAAAATCTTGAAATAATATATTTAAAATCTTGAAATATATTATTTCAAGATTTTAAATATATTGTTTCAAGTTTTTACATATATTATTTCAAGATTTTAAATATATTATTTCAAGATTTTAAATATATTATTTCAAGATTTTAAATATATTATTTCAAGATTTTAAATATATTATTTCAAGATTTTAAATATATTTCGTCATAACCCTGTAACAAAATACAAGCAATTTCCGGTAATATCGTGATGAAATATTATTAGATAATTATTTTTAATATAATATATAAATATTTTATATTAAAATATGAAAAGAAATTCTTCAGATCCTCACCTGTAAATTTACATATTAAACATGAAATACCTGTTAATAATAAATTCAACATTTTGAGTATAAATATGTCATACAAAATCCCACAAATCATATATAACTGAAGGTTTTAATATTATTTATGAAAAATGCTCAATATTCAGGCCCTATGTTTGGTGATATTTTCGGCAGTTTCACTGTCAAGTACAAATTTTTAAAAATTATAATTTTAATATTTTAAATTCATTTTTCATTTTTATAAAATAGAAAATTAAAGTTACTTTTAAAATTTTGGAATTAAAAAAATAGCTGATACCTATAATAGAGGACCCCAAAAATGCAACTCCCTCCTGATTTCTTTAATATGGAAAATGGAAAATTTCTTTAAGTGCCTTTTCATCGAATGAAATAAATAAAATAATATTTGAATAAAAAACTAAAATTCTATTAATAAAATAATTTTTTATATATTATTGAACAATTTTCATGTTCTTTAGCTCAATATTCAGAGAGCAACACGAACATCTTGCTGAATAAAGCGATTCTTGCAGTGTCTGACAAATTGAAATCTGCAACCAATATTAATGACGGAAATGAGAAAACTTGTACGTGGTTTGGGAGTGAGCATAAGAAAATGATTGCTTTCGATTTGGGAAAGACATATACGATTAATAAAATAATTATTAGAAATGGGAATCGTACGTGAAATATTATTAAAGGATCAATTCACAAAAAATCTCCCATTTCAGATCGCGCTAAAGTTCCAGCGTATTTCTATATAGGAAATGAATTTCAAGCCTGCCAATTTCAAAAATTAATTAATAAATATGGTAAATGTGATCCACTGGTGCAAAATAATTCAACGAACGAATTGATTTGTAGGGGTCCGTCTAATGTAGGTCGTTATTTAGTATTAATCAAAGGAAATCCATTTGATTTTGATCCGATCGAAAGTTTGACTTTGTGTGATATAGAGGCCTATGGAGTGGAGTCAACCAATATTGATGTGCCAACTAGACCTATCGTTGCTAGTTCGTCTCTAGTTCCAATAACAAAAGATTATTTCGTAAGTAATTGTTGAATAAATTGTAAATAGTTAAATTTGTAATTAGAAAATCGCACCGATCATTCGAAAGGGTGTTCCAATAGCTCCGATTCCTCCTTTAGTTCAGCTATTATTTACATCAACAAAAATTGTGAACCAATAATTTACGATAGAATTAATTACTTGCCATTTGGAGTTGCATGTGAAAGTGGAAAGGGAAGAATGGTTGCATTTGCAAAATCAACATATTTGAGAAATATGAACTCAGATCCGACTCAAAACCAATTCAGAACAAACCTCTTATCGTGGCTTACATTTGGCAATCCAAACCCTCCTTCAATAATATCCAGTCAAGTTAAGAAAATGAGTGATTTTAATACTCTCATTAAACAGGGAACTGTCGTTTATTTCGATGTTTCAAGTTCACATCCAGATGAAATACTAAATACCTGGAAGGCTTTATTACTCAATGGGACAGTATCTATGGTTGTAGAAATTACATTTTGGGCTAATAATACCATTGATGCGAGGAATTCCTATTTACAAATTTTGAATATATTTAACGTAGACTTTCTCAATTCTTTCATAAGTTGGAGGTCAGTGAAAACCTCTGATATGTCAGACTCGATGTTCAATGATGATTTAATTGGATTAGAAGATAGGTTGCATAGAATGCTTCTTAATCATGATTATCTGATAAGCAAATCCCCAATGATAGTTAGCCTGCTGCCACATTACCCTGCATCCATGATAGACAATAGTAAAGTTCCTGAGTATTTTGTCGCTATTTTAAAGAAATATGAAAGTCTTTTGAAATGGATTTGTCCGTGCGATGTGCAAAAAGCCACTGACTTAAATGACAGGCAATTAATCAGATTGCTAGGTGAAATAATGAAAAATCAAGCTTTGGTGAATTCAAATTTCAAAGCACCATGCGTTGATTTATTCCCAGGAGATTATGTTGATTCGCCTCCAAAGGTCACAGTTAGGCTTAATCTAGTCGGTATCACGCCTTCAACAGATAATCCGATTGGATATTATTTAGAAGCTGGAAGCACTTTGGAATACAAGGTGATTGACTCAATTGGATCTTGGGCAATAAATGTTGGATGCCACACAGATGATTTACCAGATTCTAAAGCAGGATGGGCAAGGTATCCAAGTATAACTGTATACAGAGTACCTATATCTCATAAAGGTTATATTTATTCAGCATTTGGTGGTGTTTTGTGGTTATACAATGAAGTTGTGGGTTCCAATATTACAATAGAATTGTCAAATGTTGTTTTGGCACCGTTTTTCAATTTAAGAGATAATGATGCAGCATCAAAATGGAATGATAGAAGAAATAGTCGGGGAATCTGGAGCCAAATTGCGGGTGACAGTATTGTGTTTTGTGAAGAAAGTCGGAGATTGAAAGATTTCAACGGTCAATATATGGTGGACTTGACGAAAAATATATGGGATAAAGTTGTGAGAATGGAAATGTTGTTAACGGATAATGATTGGAAAACAGAACGACCTCAAATCGTTGTACTTGATGTAATGATAAGTGGTGGGTATGGGCATTCAGGATATCCTATAGAACTTTATCAGAGTTGGTTTGAAACAGTATTCAATTCAAGTTACATCATGGCAACCGGGAGTTGGGGAATGTGTCATGAAATCGGTCACAATTTTCAAAGTGGTTATTGGACATTTTATGGTACAACAGAAGTGACAAATAATGTACAATGTCTATTTGTATTCGAAAAGTTTTTTAAAATTGAAAGTTACTCAACAAGCTTAAAAATTATAATGAAACGTAAAAAATCAATTACCTCATATTTTGAAGGCGGAGCAGTATTTTCAAAATGGACAAGAAATCCTTGGTTAGCGCTTTTGATCTATTCGCAAATGTCTAAGTACTTAGGTTGGGGATTTTATAAAGATGTGTTTCATTTTTATGGAAAGAATGATATTACTCCAATTACTGACAGCCAGAAAATGACAACATTCATGAACATTTCTAGCATCATATCCCAACAGAATCTGATTCCTATTTTCGATTTCTGGGGATTTCCTATAAATGATAATTTAAGTAAACAACTGTCGACATTGCCATGTTTTTTCCCTGCTGATGATTTCATTGTATCGCTAGTCCCAAAACGAAAGAATTATATTGCAAATAAATACCCGAAATGCAATAGCAAATCATCATTTTACAAAGATTTTGATCCATATCCCTTCATTGACGGAATGAGACCAAACTTTATTCAAAACCTTTAAATGCGAAACAGATTTACTTGAAACTTTTGTGTGGTTTTATTGATAAATATTAAACTTTATACTCTTTATTCTTCATTTTGGTTATAAACTGATGATTATTATATACTTTGGTATTTATAACATTTATCAATCAAATAATTTTAAATAATTTATTTATTACTATATATAAGTGTGTGTGTGTAATGGACTATAAATCAGGTAATGTTAATCAACTTGTATAAAAAAGATGGAGATCATAAAAAACTAGAAACGAAGAATAGCCAATCGATGTACTGAAGAAAAGAAAAACTTTAAACAGCAATAAAATTTCAATAAAATCCTACACAGAAATGGATACCAAGGTGAGGAAATTGAAAGAATGAATTCTACCCCAAAAATATCTAGGGAATTAACACAAAAGAAGAAATATTTTTATCTTAATATCCCATTCATCAGCGACATACTGGACTTCAAGATCCTGAAAGAATTTAAACGCACCAGTCTTCCTGATACCGAGAATACTCTTTCGCAAGAGGTTGATGTTGGAGCTACAGTCAACAATACATTATATAAGCAACATTATATAGCATCCATCCTTTGCTGCACATTTCACTAAAATTTCTGATAAACTTATTTGAGATTTTAAGAAGCTCCTAATTGAAGCATTAGATAACTTCATTGTTTAATATGTTGACGGTTCAGAATCAGTATCATTGCATTTAGTATTTCTAGAAATAAGCAAATCGTGCAATTTCAAATGGTTTATTAATCCAGTGGTGCTGCTTCCCTTACAGCTTAGAATTGTTCCGCAGTGATTGCATTTAGCTTCATTTGCATTGACTTTTTGAAAATAATTCCAAGCTTCTGATTTTCTTTCACTCATTATGCCTATGGGTAATTAATATGTTAAAAAATGATTAAATAAAACTATTAGAATTTAACCTTATAAAAAAACTATTAAAGTTGAAAATTTATCAAATAATAATAAAATTACTGTTTGATTTTAATTATAAATTTATAACTTATAATTTATAAACCCTATAGCTAATAGAAACATCCAAAAAAATAACAGATTCAAAGAAGCAATTCTCAATATAAACAGACGGCAAAAAATCAACACTAAAGAAGAAATCAATGAAATCATCAATTTGATCTGCTGTCATTGACCTTGAAAATAACTGATAATATATGAAAAATATAATAAATTAAAAAAAGTAATAATTAAAATAATATAGAAAATTTTAAGAAATATGCTTTCAAAAGATAGGATTTAAAAATCAAATTGACACATTTATTGAAATATTTAAATCGCGTATATTAATAGTTATTGGAGGCTTTATTTTATATTTTAAAATATTTTGAAATATTTTATTAGGAGCTAATTTTTGAAGCTTTAAAATTTTTAAAATTTTAGTTGGTGTCATTTTGAGTTTTAAATGATATTTATTTTATTTTAATTTTAATTTTAAATAAAATTTTTAAAAATTCAAAGAAAGTATATCATTATATTATATTATATTTATAACCAATGAGTAGTAAGAAAAATGAAATAAAAGAAAGATAGAAATGTATGTTCGGAAAGAAGATTGCTAAATTCCAGGAGATTGACAAGGACTATCTTATAGTCGAAATTATTTCATTAAATACATTATTCGCACCAAAAGGCTCAAATTATCACTTTTTATTGTTTTAAATAATAAATGCTGCTACCAAGAAATCAACACTTTAATAATAATAATAATAATAATAATAATAATAATAATAATAATAATAATAATAATAATAATAATAATAATAATAATAATAATAATAATAATAATAATAATAATAATAATAATAATAATAATAATAATAATAATAATAATAATCAGCACCATCATGATTATCAATTTCCTGGAATTTTATTTCTTAAACTTTCAAATCCTTTTGGTCTTCTCTTTTATTTCCATTTTCTCTCTTCACATTGGTTCAAAATAAAACTTTTTCCAAATATTTAAAATTGAATTTATTCTAAAATTCAAAATAAAAAAATTAAAATTTCTAAGTTATTAAAGCTTTTATAAGTAGGTCTTTATTTTTTAAAAAATAATATTATAAAATATTTATTTATGAAATGTTTATAATAACTATTTATATACGCAATTTAGAAATTTTTAAACATAATTATATTTTGATTTTTATTCCTTATGGTTCTTAATAGTTTACTTCATTAAAATTTGATCTAGTTATTTATATTGTTTTTAAAAAGAAAATATTCTCAATATTAATTACAACTATTCAGACAGATGATCTAATTTATCTTTTCTTTAGTGTTATTGTTGGCCGTCTGTTTATGATGAGAATTATGATGAGAAACCTGAGATTTTTCGTTTGGATGTTCCCATTGGCTAAGATTTCAATTAAAATATGTTTTCTTTCTTGTTTGACATTGTTATAGATGTCTGTATACCGAGAATTTTCCGCCAGGAACTAGATGTTCTTTAATTCTTTTGTGTAAGTTTCTTAGTGTACTTCCGTGGATATTTCTTTGAATATATTCCACGTTATTCAGTAGAAAACGTTTTTTCAGAAATATATTTTCTTCAGTTTCTGTCAGTTTTCCATTGTGAGAATTTTTTTTTTTTATGTTGTTTCTAGACCTCGCTTCCATGTTCAAGACTAATGTTCTATATGAATGGGAAGACCAGTGAGTTTAAGTTCTTTCAAGATCTTGAAGTCGAGTATGTCAATGACGACTGAAATATTCAAATAAAAATATTTCTTTTTTTTGTATTGTACTCATCAATGTCATTTCAAGGTCGTGTGACTCATCCAAGGTCGTCTCAAGGTCGTGTGACTCACCCAAGGTCATATGACTCACCGCGATGACTCATCAAGGTTATATTTTTATTTTTAAAAAATATTATTATTTTATTATTATTTTTCAAAAATATTATTAAGTGTACTAGCGGTGCCCTACTATTTAGCATGCCAAAGGTTATTGTTGCCATCCTTTTATTTCATCGATCGATAGCTTATTTTGAAGCTTAGTGCAAGACCTTTCGGATGAGTTAAAGAGGTCATCATCATCATTAATATTGGCAAAGTTATTAACATTTTCCCAAGACCATTTTCAAGGTCATTTGACTATTTTATTATTATTTTTTTAAATGTTTTTTTTTGCAAGACCTAGTTTTTATACTATTTTAACCGAGCAACAGTTGCCAGACAATCATCCAGACAATCAAGCCATTAAATTCATGGTCAATCTCCAGAATCCGATTTCTTCTGGTATACGTAAACCAAGAATACTAGAACATCATCAACAAATGATCATATATACTTACATTATTGAACTCAATTGTTGGCGATTCCAGTGTTCCTCTATTGAAATCTGTATGGATTGGAATATATGAACATGATGAAGTTGTCAATATAAATATCGATAATCCCATGTATTTACCAATTGTAAGCTCATGTATAAACAATATTGAAATAAATATTCTTGATGATAGTGGAAATCTTATATACTTTCCAAAAGATTTGAAAACTCATTTGACATTAATATTAAAGATTTATTGTTAATAGGTAAATTACTGCCAGGTTTCAACTGGTCATTCAAAGTTATGTCACAAAATGATGTAAAAATATTATGGTCATAGATTTTATGGCATCAATTACTATTTATGCCCACAGTAAACATCTCAATCAGTTTACTATAAAGAAAATTAAACTTTTTAATCTTGTACATGAAAATGTATATAAAAATTTTAATGTGAATAGCACAGAACATATAGAAAATAAAAATCGAAATAAAAATCGAAATGTGAACATATAAAAAATAACAATGTAAATAAACATCTAATTAATAATGTAATTAATAATGTAAATAACAATGAAATAATGTAAATAAAAAACGGTCTGCTGTTAGTCTTGGGTCTGGTGTTCCATCTAAAGTTGGGAAAGTTAATGGTGGTGAAGGTGATTTAAATATTAATCAAATAGTTTTAAATAATGAAACCGATATAAATAATCAAATAGGTGGTTCAATAAATAATAAAGTAGATGCTTCTGTTGATATAGATGATGAACCAGAAATCAAAATAGATTTTAAGAGGTCTAGGAAAAATCTAAGGTTTGATCTCGAGAAAGATACCTTAGTACAGATCGAGTTAACACCAAAAATTATAGAAAAATTAATTTTAGAAATGAACGAGATGGGGCCCGTTAAGATACAGTTCACTGTTTTAATCCAGTTTAAAAAAGATGGCGAGTTAAAAGATAATATTTTCTCGAACAGTGCCCAAGTATATTCTGACAATTATTTAGTAGAGGGCATCACTAAGTTAAATAATAAAATTGAACGATTCACATACTTAGGTAGTGGATGGCGGGTAGTGAAAATAAAAGAAATAGACTTCGTAATAAACAAATTTTCCCTTATGAATAGGCTAGCTGGTCATAGTTACATCGCCACTCCAAAGGCTTTATTAGTTAAAAAAGCAATAGTTAACATTCAAAATACCGATGATGATATGTTTTTCATCTATAGCATCCTAACCCTCTTAAAGTGTGTTTTAATACGCAGAAATAAAAATCGGGTCACATAATACGAAAATTATTTAGATGATATAAATTTTGACCCAAATGGTGATTACCCCATAGTAGTGTGTATAATAGGAATCCTAGGCCCCCCACCCCCCAATTTGCTCATAAAAAACAAGTTTTTTATTCGCTCACCCTTCGGGAGGGGATAGGGCGACCTAGGATTCCTATTATACACACTACTTATAAATCTATATTTTAATAATTTAATATTTTAATAATTTTAAAATAAAAATAATTTCAATAATGTTGGGTACCCAAGATTTAGGTACCCAAGAATAATAAAAAATTATTATATATTATACGTATATGACTTCAATAATTCAAGATTTAATAATTTCACATTTCAATATTTTGATAATTTAATATTTCTATATTTTTAATAATTTCACATTTCGATATTTCTATATTTTAATATTTTTTTAAATATTGTTGGGTACCCAAGAAATAATATTTTAATAATTATGGGAATTAGTAAATCTACTAATACCCAAGATTATAATCTTGTCAAATTTTATATTATAAAAATAAACCAGTAAAAAAAATTTGAAATAAAAAAATGGCTACTTCAAAAAACTTCCATACACAAGATTATTTTTGTGATTCATGTAATAGGAATTTCAAATCAAAAACAGGATTAATTTCACACAAAAAATCAAAAGATTATTTAAGGAAAGCAAGTTTATTAGATGAAAACAACTTTAAAATTTTTACCAAGTGTAAAGAAAGATATTTATTTTTAGGGTTTGATAAACATTTTAGAAATCGTATTGGAATAAAAAAAATAAGAGAATCATTTTCATGTCTCAAGTGTCATGAAGTCTTCAAAAGTAAATTTGAATTAAAGGAACACTCTAAGGAATGTGAAGATGAAGATGAAGATGAAGGTTGGGATGAATTTAATCATGTTGATGAATTTGGTAGTGAAGAAATTGGAGCATCCACAATTCATTCATATATTAAAAAAAATCAACAAGAAATAAAAGAATTAATGGAAAATGCTGTAAAAAATTCAAAGGTACAAGGTTTAATATTATAAAATATAAAATAGGAATAAACGCAAAATATCGTCGACAAACTAATCAATCCAGAAATCATGATCCATACCAAGATCCAAATCAAGATTCTCAACCAAACCCATTTTTTTTTAAATTTATGATTCAAATTGATTATAAATATTTATATGATGATGATGATGATGATGATGATGATGATGATGATGATGATGATGATGATGATGATGATGATGATGATGATGATGATGATGATGATGATGATGATGATGATGATGATGATGATGATGATGATGATGATGATGATGATGATGATGATGATGATGATGATGATGATGATGATGATGATGATGATGATGATGATGATGATGATGATGATGATGATGATGATGATGATGATGATGATGATGATGATGATGATGATGATGATGATGATGATGATGATGATGATGATGATGATGATGATGATGATGATGATGATGATGATGATGATGATGATGATGATGATGATGATGATGATGATGATGATGATGATGATGATGATGATGATGATGATGATGATGATGATGATGATGATGATGATGATGATGATGATGATGATGATGATGATGATGATGATGATGATGATGATGATGATGATGATGATGATGATGATGATGATGATGATGATGATGATGATGATGATGATGATGATGATGATGATGATGATGATGATGATGATGATGATGATGATGATGATGATGATGATGATGATGATGATGATGATGATGATGATGATGATGATGATGATGATGATGATGATGATGATGATGATGATGATGATGATGATGATGATGATGATGATGATGATGATGATGATGATGATGATGATGATGATGATGATGATGATGATGATGATGATGATGATGATGATGATGATGATGATGATGATGATGATGATGATGATGATGATGATGATGATGATGATGATGATGATGATGATGATGATGATGATGATGATGATGATGATGATGATGATGATGATGATGATGATGATGATGATGATGATGATGATGATGATGATGATGATGATGATGATGATGATGATGATGATGATGATGATGATGATGATGATGATGATGATGATGATGATGATGATGATGATGATGATGATGATGATGATGATGATGATGATGATGATGATGATGATGATGATGATGATGATGATGATGATGATGATGATGATGATGATGATGATGATGATGATGATGATGATGATGATGATGATGATGATGATGATGATGATGATGATGATGATGATGATGATGATGATGATGATGATGATGATGATGATGATGATGATGATGATGATGATGATGATGATGATGATGATGATGATGATGATGATGATGATGATGATGATGATGATGATGATGATGATGATGATGATGATGATGATGATGATGATGATGATGATGATGATGATGATGATGATGATGATGATGATGATGATGATGATGATGATGATGATGATGATGATGATGATGATGATGATGATGATGATGATGATGATGATGATGATGATGATGATGATGATGATGATGATGATGATGATGATGATGATGATGATGATGATGATGATGATGATGATGATGATGATGATGATGATGATGATGATGATGATGATGATGATGATGATGATGATGATGATGATGATGATAAAAATAATAATAATAATTCCCAAAAAATGATTCTGATGATTATATTGTTTGTAATAATTCCTATTATTAGAATATTAAATCTGTTGGTGATAATGATGGTGATGATATTGAAAAAAATGATGATGATAATAATAATTCTCAATATTATAATGTTTCTGATGTAAGTGATTCTGATTAATATTTCACCAATTACACTTTTATTTCTTTAGATTAAATTAGATTAAATTAGATTTCTTCGCATATCATCTTCAGATTTCATCATAAGGAAATGTGATGTTTTTAAAACTATATCCAACTAAATATAATGATACATGTGATAATTTGATTAAATAATTAAAAGTTTGATTAAATAATAATAAAGTTTTCTACATTTCTTTGCTCGAATTCTATGTCTATAATGTGAAGTCATTTCTAAATCATTTCGTATTCTTTCAATAGTAGAAACAGAAGTACCTTTACAAATTTGAGGTTGTCTTAAATTAGGATTTTCACTTTTTATTTTTGTGAATTGAACAACTTTATCTTTTAATAAATATACATTTAATTTATCCATATCATCTAAACTTATTTTATTTTCTCCCATTTTATAACTTGAAGATTCATACTTATTTACTTTCTTACTCATAGTTTTAATTATTCTTTAACCATTTCTCTCGTGCATCTTTTTTTGAATATCCTTGGGTTATTACATTGGCATTTTTTAACTTGTTAACTTGATCTTTTATCTCTTGAATTATTTGATAGGATTTTAAAATTTCATCATTCGTCAAGAAGCCATCTTCCATGGCTTTTAATTGAAATAAAAATAATCTTGCTATTCCAATATCTATTGATGAACAATCTTCACGATGTAAACTCTTCTTTTTTTGCAGTGTATGATACAGACACAACTTCAATCAAGAATAAATCTCCTGCTGAAATACTCCCAAGAATTATTGGTACATGTGTTAAAACTGGTAAAGTTGCAGGTAATATAATTGTTAGTATTGTTGTTGCGAAACCCAAAGAACAACCAGCAATCTTTAAACAAGTATCAGCTCTATTCCATCTATGTTTAAATTTTTTATAAATGAAGTTTTTCAGATTTGAATTCTTTTACTATTAGAACTTCTAATACAGAAGGTGCTGATTGATGTTTATTTTGATTTAAAATTTCATTTTGATTCAAGATTTTATCTTCTTTAACCTCCTCCATTTTTATATATTTTAATTTCCATTTCAAAGAATCAAGTTTCTTTTTATTAGCAAAACAAGTTTCGCTAACAAAAAGTTTTAAATCAAGATTTTAAGAGCGTTTTATTTAGGAAAAATTATCTTTGTCATTATAGACTTTTACAATTTTATGTTATGCGATTCAGTATTATCAGTATTATCAGATTCAGTATTATCATGCCAATACCCATGTGACAAATCATAACTAGTCATTATAACATCATCCTTTTTAAGCTTACTATTATAATCACATTTCACGAACTATTTCATTGTTTGATCATTGTCATCATCATCAGTAAATAAAAAGAAATATGGATCAATAATCTTTACAATCATAAAACAAGACCATTCTTTACTATTTGTTGTTATTGAAATTGGCTCTGTTAAATATTTATATGTATTAGGTATTGATGCATGATTCTCTTGCAATTCAGCAGCTCTTTTTCTAATGATGTGTGTAGGGTTAATATGTGTTGAGTGAGACTATAAATTTGAAAGTCTTTTATTAAATAATCTAATTATCTGATTTATCGTATTAAATTTAGTATTCATAATTTGTTTATCTGTAGAATTTAATATGGTAGCATTTAACTTTACAACTTGTTCAGTTAACTGACTTTGTAACTTAATAAATTTATCATTAAATCGCTATTCGATATTATTAAGCTTGAATTCCAACANTATATCCCTCACGACCACAGGCCTCCCACTGTTTTCATGTTTTATGGCTATTTTACCCCAAAAAACGTACAAAAAAACACTAAAAACCCTTAAAAACGCACATTTTTTATTTTGCTCTATTTCGCAAAATTTAAAAAATATGGATTTAAGTCTACAAAACGGAGAAAAATGCCGATAAAGCTATGAAAAGCGTATATCGGCCTGCGGTCGTGAGGGATATATCCCCACTACTCGGAGGAACTATAGGTCTTGGTGAATACAATACTGGTGCTACAGGTCTTGGTGCTACAGGTCTTGGTGCTACAGGTCTTGGTGAATCCAGGTCTTGGTGAATACAATACTGGTGAATAAAAAAATAAAAAAATAAAAAAATAAAAAATAAAAATATAAAAAAATAAAAAATTAAAAAAATAAAAATAGAAAAATAGAAAACATAGGATCCAGTAAAAAAATTTATTCTAAAAATGAACTGTAATATTTGCAATAAAGTTTTTAAAAATAAAACAGGATTAATTTCCCACTGTAAGTCGAAGGCTCACTTACTAAAAGAAAATAATCTTAATGACACAAATTCAAAACTCTGTCCTAAATGTAAAGGAAGCTATCTACATTCAGGATATAATAAACATTTTGAAAATTGTATCGGGAGACTTAGAGAAGTATTTACATGCCCTCATTGTAACTTTTCAACAAAAATAAATTTCTACTATTTAAAACATTTAAAAGAACATATAAAAGAAAATCCCGAGGATGAGGAATGTTATTCAGAAGGAGAACCTGATCATGTTGAAAGAGAAAAATACAACTGGGATAATTTTAATCATATAGATGAATTTAAATTAAAAATTAATGGACCTACAACCCCTGGAGAATATATAAAGAGAAATAAAAAAAATATAAAAGATTCTTTCTGTGAGGCTTTAAAAAATTATAAACCGACAAGGTATAATGTTATAAAATATAAAATCACAATAAAAGCAAAATATTGGAGAGCGCAAAGCCAAGGACAAGAAGACACAATTCCTTTAGATGTTGAAATCCCAATGCCTTTTAAATATTTATTTTCAACTAGAGGATTTAATAAAAGCATCAAAGAAATAATTCAAGCAGTCGAAGCAAAACAAGAAGAGATTGAAAATGAATTAGGAGATTCAAACTTAGTATTTCATTCCTTCCAATCTTTAGTGATTGATTATTGGAGGGGATTACCACCTAATCCTAAATCCTATATTCCTACACCCTTTAAATCTAAAAATGTTATAAATGTGCAGAATAAGGATAACAAATGTTTCATGTGGTCAATACTTGCACATTTACATCCTCAAACCGAAAACCCCCAAAGAGTTTCAAAATACAAAGAATATGAAAATGAATTAATATTCCCAGGAGGATTCATGCATCCAATGAAACTAGAAGACATTCCAGAATTTGAAAAACTAAATAATCTTAAACTTAATATTTATGAACATGTTAAAGGATGGGGACGTGGATGCAGAGATATTATTCCAATTTATATTTCTGATTATGAAATACAGGGAAGCGATAGCACGAGGGAGATATATCTTTTAATCTTGGAACATGAAAATAATCAACATTATATTTTAATAAAAACTTTCAAGCTTTTACATCTCCAGAGAATCCAACTAGTGGAGGAGGAACATGTAAAAGATGTCTTCATTATTCAACAACTGAAAACTCCATGATTAAGCATGCAAGATTTTGTGAAAAGGATTCACCAGCTTTAATTAGAATGCCTACAGATCCCAGGATGTATTTTAAAAACTTTTCAAATTTATTACAAACATTAGGAGTAATTTACGGAGACTTTGAATCTATAAATCATAAACAAGATCTAGTCAAGCAATATTTAAAAATAATAGAAAAATATAAACTCATGGATGAATGGAAAGCCTCTAAACAGAAGGAGAAACCAACAAGGTTGAAGGCCTTTCTAAGAAAAAATAATAAACCCAATAGTGTTAAAAAAACTAAACAATTACCATCTGCTTATAAATTATTATTTAAAAGTAATTATCCCGAAGTCATAGAATCTAGAGAATATGCATTTCAAGGAACTTCAGAAGATGTCTTGGATCATTTTACTACAAGTAAAAATGATCTAGAACATGAAATATTTGAAGCATTAAAAACAAAGTATCCTCAAAATATTTCAGATCAACAATTAGAAGAATATAAAAATACATTCAACTGTTGGATGTGCAAACAAGAGATCCCAACTAATGATAAAGTTATAGATCACGATCATTTAAAAAAGGAAAATAATTATCGAGGAGCAGCCCATAGAAATTGTAATCTTAATTGTCATACTCCTAAATTTGTACCAGTTATATTTCATAATCTTTTTGGTTATGACATACATCTATTTATTAAACATTTAGCAGCAAATGCTAAAAACTCTTTCAAAGTTATAGGACTTACAAAGGAAAAATATAAATCAGTTGAATATGAAAAATTAAAATTTATAGACTCGTTAAACTTTCTTCAAATGTCTCTAGATGGAATAGCTAAAACAATGAAACCAGAAGATTTTAAAATCACTCGAGCATTCTTGGAAAAAAATAATATTCCTCTAGAAGAATATTCTACATGCTTAGCAAAAGGAATATATCCTTATGACTATGTTGATTCATTTGAAAAATATAATGAAACAAAATTACCAGAGAAAGAAGATTTCTATTCCCAACTTCAAAAATCTCATATTACAAATCAAGAATATTCTCGAGCAAATAAAATGTGGGATCTTTTCAACTGTAAAACTTTAGGAGAATATACAACTATGTACTTATCCCTAGATGTTTATATTCTAGCAGATTGCTTTGAAGAATTTACAAAGTCTTTTGTTCTTAAACCTTATAATTATATAACAGCTCCTTCTTTAGCTTGGGATACTATGTTATATACCATTTGGACTTCAGATCTTCCAGAATCTGATAAAATTATAGATCTTTTAACCGACCAAGATATGTTTAATCAAATTAAAACAAACATTAGAGGAGGAGTATCTTCAGTAATGGGGAATAGAGAAATAAAAGCTAGAAATGCAATAACTACTAGCCGAAGAATCTCTAAACACCCTGATCCATATATAAAACTTAACAATGAGGAACTAAAAGAAGTATTATAAGGAATGAAAAATCCTCTATTTATACTTTATATAGATGCAACAGCTTTATATTCAGGAATTATGACTCAATATTTACCAATGAGTGACTTTCATGAAATATATCCTCCAGAATGCCCCTCAGAAGAAGAATGCCCCTTAAAAGACCTTATGAAAGAAATACTTTCAACTCCTAAAGATTCTCCAATAGGATACTTTGTAGAATGTGACCTCGACTACCCAGATGATATAAAATCAGGAACAAGACATTTCCCTTTAGCTCCTATAAGAAGAAAGATTGATGTCAATGAACTTTCATCCTGGCAAATCTCACAAGATAAACCTCCAACAATGAAACTTCTTTGTGATCAAACAGATCGAACTTATTATCTTTGTCACTATAGACTCCTCCAGTTTTATCTTTCACAAGGAATGATATTAAAAAAAGTTCATAGTGTCATAAGATTTAAACAAGCAGCATTCATGAAGACTTTCATCGAGGAGAACATTCGTTGTCGAAACATTGCAAAAAGAGAAGGTAACCTTTTAAAAGACAATAATTATAAACTTTTAAACAATTCAGTCTTTGGGAAGACAATGGAGAATGTTGATAAATATACTCATATTGAACTCCTAACAAATACCCCGAAAGATATAGCCCGTTATAATCGTATGCTAGGAAAGCCTACATTTAAAAACGCACAGGTATTTTCTGAAAGTCTTACTGCAGTAGAACTACAAAATTTTGAGAAAACATATAATAAACCAATATTTATAGGCTTTGCAATTTTAGAACTTTCAAAATTGCAAATGTATGAAACATATTATAATGTCTTGCATCCCATATACGGAGCAAATATAGCAATGCATGCAATGGATACGGATTCAATGTTTTTAACCATAAGAACTGAGGACCTTGAAAGAGACATAGCTGAAAATCCTATACTTTCAAATTTAATAAATTCATCCGGAGAGTTATTTTCATTTAAAGATGAAAAACCAAATACTCCAATAGAAAATGGAATATTTATTCGTGCTAAACAATATTCATACGAAACATTTACAAATCCTAAATTTGAAGAGCATACATTTATATTTAAAACCCCAGAAACAGAAGAAAGCATTACACATAGATATCCTGTATTCCCGGGAGGATCAGAAGAAGAGAAACCTGTAAAGGATAACAGATGTAAAGGAATACAGAGATGCGTAGCCAGGAAACTTTCTCATCAAGATTATAAAGATTGTATAAAAGAAGGTCATAAAGATAAAATTGATGAAGTACATCAACTTAAAAGTGAAAAGCATGATATTTACTTGATAGAATCCCAAAAAGTATCATTATCAAATTATGATGATAAAAGATTCATACTAAGTGATTTAAAGACAACTCTTCCTATAGGAAATAATTTAATACCGATAATAAAAAATCTTGCTAGTTTGAATAAGTTATATGATACAAAGATTACCGATCTTGATATTTATAATGTTGAAATTATTTATCCCGAGAGAGAAATCGAGAAGCCTTTATATTCTCAAGTTTTTAATCCTATATGTTTAGAACTTAAATATTTTAATACTGATTCTGAATATATAAAAGGTCTAAGTGATAAAGAATTTAAAGATCATAAAGAGGTTCTAAAAACTAATTTCGAAAAGTTAACATCAGATTCTATCAAATGATTTTTTTCTTTTAAAAATGTCAACAATTAATTTAAGAGTGACAACATCAACCTTTTGAAGGGCAATAAATTTTTTTATGTATGATTCTTTAGCCACTTCTCTCGTTTAATTTTTTTAGAATATTCATTAGTTATAACATTAGCACTTTTTAATCTTATAACCTCATTTTTAATATCTTGTATTATTTGATTTGATTTCATTATTTCTTCGTCTGTTAGGATTCCATCTTCCAAAGCTTTTAATTGAAATAAAAATAATTTAGAGATTCCTAATTCTATTGATAAACAAACTTCACGATATAAACTTTTCTTTTTAGAAGTATAAGATAATGAAACTATTTCAGTTAAGAAACCATCAGCTACAGAAATACTTCCAAGTATTACAGGTGCAAGAGTAACAACTGGTAAAGTTATAGGTAAAATAACTGTTAATATTGCAGATACAAATCCTAAAGAATAACCTATAACTTTTAAAACTGTATTCCCTTTATTCCATCTATTTTTAATTTTTTTATAATGCTTTAATAAATCTTGTAAATGTAAGGTTTCTGATTTAAATTCTTTTACTCTCATAATTTCAAGTTCTGTGGGAGCCGAGGCCTTGGAACCTTTGTGACCTTCGGAATAATATCCTGATGATCTCAATTCTGGGTAAATTTTTTCTTCTCTTACTTCTTCCATCTTTTGGACTTTGTCCATTTTAATAATTAAAAAAATAAGACTTTATTCTTCTGAGCACCATCTGGTACCAATACTCGGATATCAAAAGAAACTCTTGTTGAGAGGATATCTTTATACAATTCTCTCAATGCTTTACGAACTTCATCAACATCAACCTTTTTTTCATAAAATATTAAATCTATATATTGTACAAGTGTCCTTTTAAAAATAATATTCTTACTTTTAACTTTATGTAGTCCATGTGAATGAGTATTAACATACCAATCTCCGTGTGGTAAATCATAACTAGTCATTATAACATCACCCTTTTCAAGCTTACTATTATAATCACATTTCACAAACCATTTCATTCTTTCATTATCATCATCAAACAAAAAGAAATATGGATCAATAATCTTTACAACCATAAAAACACCCCATTCTTTACTGTTTGTTGTTATTAAACTTGGTTCTATAAAATGTTTATATGTATGGGGTAATAATGTTTTATTCTGTTCTAATTCAGCAGCTCTTTTTCTAATACTATGTGTGGTGTTAATGTGTGTTCCATGAGACTCTAAATTTGAAATTCTTTTATTAAATGATGTAATCATCTCATTTATTATATTATATATTGTATTAAATTTAGTATTCATAATTTGTTTATCTTTAGAATTTAATATGCTAGTATTTAACTTTACAACTTGTTCAGTTAACAGACTTTGTAACTTGTCAAATTTATCATTAAATCGTTGTTCGATATTATTAAGCTTTGATTCCATTGAATCAATTTTTGTTGTTAATGAACTTTCAATTCTTGTTGTTGTTAAATCAGTATATTTTTTAACACCATCTACATATTTCTTATTAACTGCATCAGCTTCATCAGTTGGAAAAGATAATTCTTTTATCTTGTGTCCATTTAAAATTAAATCACCTTTCATTGAATCACCTCTTTCATTAATATATTTATTTTCTGTTAAAGTTAATATTTCTTCTGTATTAAACCCTGTTTTTATTGTTCCACCACCTCTATTACATGGAATATAAGAACTCATTTATTAATAATTTAAAATGACATGTGGAACTTCGTATTCAAACCTGTTTCAAATGTAAATACATTGAAATCTCTTCTCCATTAAAATCAATCAATTCTCCTTCTTGATTAAGAATTTTAAAATTAATATCCATTATATATTTTCTACATAAAGGTAAATAATTTGGAGGATTCATTCTTTCAACTATTTTATATCCCATAGGAACTGTGTTTGAGGGAAAGGAATATAAAACATTTGTTTGTTTACCATTATTATAAGAACCTGTTATACAATCGCAATGAATATTTATTGTGTTTGTATTTATTATTTTTATAATATTTTCTGATGTTATATTCTCAACTACAGGTGTGATATAATGGTTTCGTGTAAATCCTAAAATTGTTCTAAAGAAACTATTATTTTGAAAATGAATTCCTATATTCTCTAAAGTCATTATACATTTTGAAGTTGGTAAATCCATTTTAATTTTAATGACTCCATTTGTTTTTTTAGAAAGTATATTATTTAAATCTTTTATCTCATAAGCTCCGGGTTCGATTGTTATTATAATCTTATCTGTAGATTTTGGGCTTATATAATAAAATATGTTATTATCTTTAGTTATATTAAAAATAGTATTATAAGCACAAAACCATAATAGTCCTAATTCATAATTTAAATTTTGATCTAATTTAATTGAATCTTGAAAGTTTATAGTAAAGTCTGATTCTTTTGAATTTATAGATAAAGTTCTTGAATATTTATCTGACATTATGTTTACCATTTTTTTTAAATTATCTTCCGGAAGGTTGCGAAGCTCCATTTTCATAGTATAGATTTTAAATCATTATAAATTTCTTGGATTAAGGAAGTGAAACCTTCTCCTTTGGATTTATTCAATCTATACAAAACATATAAGCTTAAAATACCACATATTTTAGTATTATTAGGTTGAACTTGTAAAGAATTAAAAGTGTAGTCCTTCGAGAGATAGTCTTCAACTTCTTTAGTGGGTTTAATCCCAAAAGAATCAAAGTATATAGATTTATTATATATACAAACCCAATGAGATCCTTTTTCATTTGAATTTTGATAATTTATAATGATATTCTTTGGAGTGTCTTCTTTCAGACTCGACAATTCATCATTCATTAATATTTTTATTTTTAAATTTAAATAATCTGCATAATCTTTTAAATCAAAATTTGTTTTTGTATTTATTCCAAATGTTTTTAAAAAATCTAATATTGAAGGAGTCATTTTATATTTTATAACTTCGTATTTATAACTTCGTATACTTATTAAATTTATCTTTTGAAATTATTCCTTGTTTTAACAAATCTTTAGAAATCTTTAAAATATCAGAATCTAAATTATTATGTCCTGCTTTTTTAGCTGCTAATAGTTTTCTTAATTCAATAAAAAGATTGATTGGGTTTATCTCCTTACCCTTTCCCTGGCCCTGACCCTGGCCCTCTCCTTCTGTGACAATATAACCCCTTTCATTTTTATTTAAATATTTCTTTAAATCTTGAATATGTTTTGCTTTAGCACTACCATGTACTAATTCTATTAAATTTAAATATTTTTTAATTTCTAGAAGATCAACATTCTCTGAGGGATATCCACAAACTAATCCATAAAAATCATCTGTAAATTCAAAATCTAGGTGTTTAGTATTATAAACATTTTGTGAATGAATACGTGATTTATTTTCTGAATTTAAATATAACAGAAAGTCATGTTTATTAATTGTTATTATTTGATATCCTTCAACATTAATATTAAATGTAGGTTTAATTGTTTTACTTAAACTCACATTAATTTTAGGATCAAGTATAAGAGGTTTTATATTTAAATCTTCCAACCATGGTAATTCTTTTAAATCTTGTTTATCTTCCAACTCTTTAAATTTTAAAACTTCTAACTCTTTTATGGCTTTAATTGTTGGTCCTTGTTGTTGTTGGATTACCTCATTTAATATTATAGATTCAGCGTGTTGAGTTGTATCTTTTTTATTATATTTATCTTGTTCTGATTGTAATTTTTTTAAAAGTGCTAATCTTTCTTCATATACCATTTTAATGGTATTAAAAATGGTATCATTTTGGTAAAGGATCCGTTGGAAAGGGTTTCAAGTATAAACCTTTACCATTTTTAATTTTACAAAGACATCCATTTTTTAAAGATTTACATATTTTTTTTAAATCATCTTTATCTTTTGAAGATAAAGATTCAGTTGTAGAAATTTGATTTTTTAAAAAATCATTTAAACCACGACCTTTATAAGGATCAAGATAAAGACCTTTCCCTCCCTTCATTTTCTCGATTTCAGTTTGTAGTTTTTCTTTTTCTAGGTCTGTCTTTTGAGATTCTTTAGCTTTTTGAACTGTAGTTGCAATTCCTCCAGCTATTCCAGCAGCACCTGATAGTCCGGCAATGATTGCAGGTATTAAAGCAGCTAATGGAAGAAAGCCACCTTCTTTAGCTTCGTGGAGCTTCGCTCTAACTTGTTCTTTTACATGTTTTCCAATAAAATATTTTTTACCAGAGATTACTACTGATTTATTTTTATTTGAATTTATTAATTCTTGCAAAGATTCCTCTGTAGGGTTTTGTGTTGTCATTTTATAATAAATAAAAATGGATACTTGGAAACCAATTTTAAATAGACATAAATCTAAATTTAATAATAAAGTATTTCCTGATAATTTTAGATGCTTAATTATTGGATCTTCTGGATGTGGAAAGAATGTTCTTCTTATGAGAATGTTATTAGAAGATGGTTTTTTGGATTATAATAATTTAATCTTTTATTCTACAACCATTAACCAACCGGAATTACAACTTTTGAAATGTGGATTTGAAAATAAATTAACTAAAAAAGCTATAATTGATATTTTTAAAAATCAACATACATATCCCGAAGAGGTTTTTCAACCTTGTGATATGGTTGATTGGTACAAGGAAAAGATTTTAGAATCAGATATTAGTAATAAAAATGATTATATAGGGGATGGAATCCAGATCTTATTCTCTAATAAACCTGAAGATGTTTTACATTGTGATTTACTTCCTAAATATAAAAAGAATCTAGTTATATTTGATGATGTTGTTAATATGAAAAATCAAGAGATTCAAAAGAGTTACTTTACACGAGGTCGACATAATAATTGTAATGTTATTTATATATCTCAAACATATTTTGCTTTAGATAAAAACTCTATAAGAAATAATTCTAATTGTTTTATATTTTTTAAATTAGACAAGCGTGATAAGAATATGATTTATAATGATTTATTTTCAAATGTTGAACCTGATAAGAATATGTTTGATATGTTTGTTGATAATCATTGGAAAGAAAAATATAATTATATTTATTTGGATAGAGAAGAAGCTGAAATATGGAAAAGTTTGTTTTAGGGCTTGTCGACTTAAAAATCTGTTTTCTGTAGTTCATTATTATAAAATCTACCTAATATTTTTTCATTATTTAAATCAATGATACCATATGTTATTGGAGTTGTATGATGTATTTTATTTATAATAAAAATTTCATTTGTCCATTTTGCTGTGAATCCTTTTTCAAATTTATTTTTATATTTAAATATTCTTACGCGGTCACCAATTTTAAATTTTGGTTTTATAGGGGTTGTATCAACAATAACATCATTTTCAATATTTGCCACTTTAATGGTTTCAGGATTCAAGGAAGCATTTAAAGGTGTTGATTTTATAGAACTATGTACATCATTATTATATTCATTTACAATCTTTTGTAACAATTCATTGTTCCATTTTTGTTTTCCAATAGCAGTAAAATATTTCCACATTTTATTTTTTAATGTTCTATTTAATCTTTCAACCACAACTGCTTTTCCTTCGTTTTCTGTTGAATATAATTTAATATCATTTTCATTTAAAAACTTTGTAAAAACTTTGTTATAAAATTCTGTTCCTTTGTCACACCATAAATATTTTGGAATTCTTTGATGTTGTTCAAATATATTTTCAAATGCTTCTGTAATTGAATATCCTGTTTTATTTTCTAAACATCTTGCAAAAGCAAATCTTGTATATAAATCTATTACTGTTAAAATTATTTTATTTTTTTCAGGGTCTGATGATTTGGTTGGCATAAAGACTAAATCTGCAGACCATGTTTGATCTTTTTCATGTACTTGAACTTTTAAATATTTTTTATTTTTTCTAAATTCATGGTGTAATTCGTTGGCATATTTTATTTGTGATTCTGTTGGGGTTTGTAAGGGTTTATTCTCAAAGAGTTGATTCTCGAGGGATCTTTCAATCTCTGCTTGTTCGATAATCTTTTTATTAGCAACATCTTTTGCTTTCCTAGGAAGTCCTGCTCCTATGAAAATCTTACCTTTCATTGCTAATTTAACTAGAGCTCTTTGAATCTTTTCCTTGCTTGATGGATTTTGTATATTATTTAAATCATGTATTAAATTCACATCAGCAACATGTCTATCTCTAAGATCTTCAGAGTTGTAAGCAATGTCATGTTTTAAAGCTGCTTGATCAATTCTATTTATTGGTTCTTCTCCTTGTTTAGGATTATTATTTTCATCTAATCTAATATCTAATCTTGTTCCTGGCCCAGTATAATTGTGTTTAAATAAATGTCTTTCACCTGGATATTTTTCTGTAGTAAAAGGTTTTAATATTGAAAAGGTTGTTTTTGAAGATTGTAGATCGCCTCCTGTAATATCAACTCTCGTATGTTTTTTAGTTTTGAGATGACTTGCTTTGTGATGTCTTGTAACTTGACAATTACAACTTTCACATGTCCAATATTTACTCATTTTAAAAGTTTTTTTATGGGGGAATCTACTTATGAAGAATCTCCCCTAACATTTTCAATAATTGAAATCTTTCCACCATATAATTTCATTTCTATTTTCTTTTCTTCTAATATTAATGTATATACTTTAGCTTTAAAATTAGAATCCTTTGTTATATGAAGTGTAACATCAACATTATTTATAGCTAGGCGATCATCTTGGTCTGAAACATTTATACAAAATATAGAATATAAATTTTTGAAATCTTCTAAACTTAATTGCGGTTCAACTTTGAAATCATAACATGTTTCAATATAATTTAGATATGGGAATATGTTTTCATTATTTTCAATATTAAATTTCATTCTATTTATTGGATAATAAGAACTATTTAATTGAATTTGGATTGTTTTTAAATTATCATCTTCCAATCTTTTGAATAACATAGATTGTTATTTTTTTGAAATGATGGATCTGTTTCTTTGAATCCAATCAAGATATATCTTGGTCGGTATGCTAAATTTGCTACCTTTATAGAATATGTTGAACCCTCTGTCATACTAAATTCACTACAGATTCGATTTAAATAATTTACATTTATAGATTTGTTGGAATTTAATCTTTCAAGGAGTTTGATTTCAGAATGTGGATTTAATGTCCATTCAGGTATATGCAATTCAAGTGTTGATAATTTTAATTTAGCTTTTGTATCTGCAGCTCCATAGAACAATCTTTTATCACCTTCTAGTCTATTACAGATGAGTTCTATAAAAACATTATGGAGCACCCGGTTATAATTTTGAAGGAATCCGAACTAAGTGTTTTAATTCAAAATAACCTTCAAATTTTTTAGACTTATAAAGTTCAACTCTTTTATAGTAAGCATAATTTATATCTAAACCATCTTTATCTAAATCCCCTTTATTAGTATCAGGAATCCAACCTGTTAATTCACCATATTCATTTTTATAATCACAACCAGTCAAAATAAAATTTAACATTGTAGAATATACTCCTGGATGTAAAACAGTTTCAATTTCTGATGATCCTAGTTTTAATCTCATGTTGGAGAATAAATTTGGAAAGAAATTATTTTCTAGGGTTATATCTTTGTTTGCTTCAATTTCTAATTCAATTTTATAATATAATTTGGCATTACAAATATCTATTGGGTTTGATGTTTGAAGAGATTGAAAAACTATATCACCCCTACGATTTAAGTTTGCAATAGATCCTGAAGTTGGCGAGATTTTTAAAATATCATTTTTCTTGATTTCATGAGTAAATTCTTTATTATAATCAAGATTTAATTTATTTTTTTCTTGAATTTTAAGATTTATATTATTCATTTTTATAATAAAAATTTAAAAAATGACAAAAATCCGAACTCCGATAGCGCAGTGGGCTAGACTGGCACAGTGGTTCAAATGGATAGCGGTTCAAATCACTTCTGAGGTTAGTTTTTTTTTTCAACATAAAATAATATTAAAAATTTGAAAATAATATTGAAAATAATTTTTGAAAATAAATATTAAAAAAATATATAGTGTGGGTATCTTAGGAAATAAATCTTGTATATTTTATTTATTTTATTAATTAATTAATTTTTAAACATAAATATGAAAAAAAAAATATTGAAACGGGTGATGGTGGCGAACCGGTAATTATCGCCACCAGTCTTTCGAACACCCCCGGATCGATTCTATAATGTGCACATTTATTTCTTGGTTGTTTTCGGACCATCTTTCGGATTCGCTTTCGAATTCATTTGTACTTTCGAGCAGCACACTTAAAACGCTGATGAAATCGACTTCGTGAGCGAGAAGCGAATAATAAGGTGTGCTGCTATTATCGAATTGATTCTGATATATAAGTCTGGCCAGCTTGTATATTGGAAGAGATTTCGATAAACGAAAGAGGTTAAAATAAAAAAAAAATAAAAAATGATCCGGATCAAAAAAAAACTGTTGAGAGGACAGTGAAAAAAAAAAAAAAAAATACCACTGTCCTCTCAGAGCAGTTTTACTATTTTCATAAAATTTTTTATTCTTCAAGATTAAGATTTATAAAATTATAAATTAGTCAAATAGCAACTTGCTAGTTGACATCCTCAAGTAGTGTGTTTATATCCCTAACGACCGCAAGCCGAAAAACGTTTTTCATAGTTTTATCAGTATTTTTTTCCCCGTTTTATTAATATTTTTGTTGTTTTTTTAATATTTTTGTTGTTTTTTTTAAGTCTTTATTTTGAAACCAAAATGTCTTCAGAATAAAGAAATTAAAAGATATAGGTTTTTAGGGGTTTTAAGTGTTTTTTTTTTACGTTTATGGGGGAAAATAGGTATAAAACATGAAAACAGTGGGAGGCTTGTGGTCGTTAGGGATATATCCGGATATATCACCAAGACCGTAGCACCAAGACCTGTATTCACCAAGACCGCATTCGCAAGATAGGATTCACCAGTAATGTATTCACCAAGACCTATAGTTCCTCCGAGTAGTGGGGATATATCCCTCACGACCGCAGGCCGATATACGCTTTTCATAGCTTTATCGGCATTTTTCTCCGTTTTGTAGACTTAAATCCATATTTTTTAAATTTTGCGAAATAGAGCAAAATAAAAAATGTGCGTTTTTAAGGGTTTTTAGTGTTTTTTTGTACGTTTTTTGGGGTAAAATAGCCATAAAACATGAAAACAGTGGGAGGCCTGTGGTCGTGAGGGATATAAATAATGATGTCATTTAGTAGAGATTTAAATTTTATCTATATATTGTTTGATTGAAAATGATTGTTTAAAATGATGTGTATATTCAAAAATGGTGTTCTAAAAATGAAATTTCAAATTTTTGATTACACCATAGTCTCATTAAATAGGGAATTTAATTTCAAGCAATAGTCTTTTAAATTCATATAAAAAATGAAGGTTGATGACGTAATCATCAAGTTAAACAAAATTGAAATATTACGTAACAACAGATATAAATATATATAAAAATAAATAAATATTACGTATCGATGATTAAAACAAAATTAAAATAGTATGTAATCACTGATTGAAACAAAATTAAAAATATTATGCGGGGGGTGTTGTCAAATAAAAGTACCCTTATTCGACCAAAAAATATTGTGAGAGTCGAGGATTCATATAGAATCTGGAGTATCTAAATACTCAACTAGTTTTATAGAAACTGGTGCTCATTTAAATAGTATCCATTTTCTTTGTACTTTGGCGATCGAAAACGATAACTCTGCCTGAGAAATTGTGTATATTTTATTATTGAATTAATTTTCTTATATTATATAATTTATTTAGTGTGCCTTAATGATTGAAAAATGGTGTACTTATTATGGTAATTGTAGTGTATTGTTAAATTTTTTATCATTGTCATTTATATTACAAAGTAGTTACATATAAGTAAATCCTCCTCAATTTAGTTGTCGCGTTTATTATACAAACTATATAATTTTGATTCGAATAATTACTATTGAGATTTGATTACAAATTAAAAAATTTAAATAAAAAAAATCAACATTATTTGTAGCTAAAACTTAGCAGCAGGAAATCCTAAAGAAATTTCAAGCAAAATTGCTCAAATATCAGATCTCTAATATAAATTACAATAACATTCCAAACCACTATCCTATTCAAATCCGTGCGGATATTTAAACTCTCAAGTACAATAATTTTGGTGTCGACGATTCCCACAAAATCTTATAATTGTTAAAAACTAGTTATAATTCATTTATAACAAGAATTCAAAAGACTTATCCCGTAACCGAAGCTTTGACAATTGAAATACAAAGCATTTTTTTGTGTTAATAAAAATTGTTGTATATTTTTTATTGTTATAGTCTTCACCCCAGCTGTCCGGAGACAGTTTATTTACTGGTGACTCGGCTGGGTACTACAATCTTCCTCTTGTATAGTAATAATAAACTATAACAATAATTACAACACCCATATACCTAATAGTCATTAACAATAATTAATAAATTAAAATACGAAAATTTCGATTAGAAAATACTATTAACCCCGCTGTAGGATATTGATTTAAAATATAAATTCGTATTAAAGTTTAATAGAGAATGAATTCCTAGTCTAAAGGTTTATTAGCATGGTTATGTTTAATTGAGTTCATGATATTAAATTGATAGTGTTATAAAAAATTAATAATGAATTTTAGAACATTTATTTATTTGATTAACCCTTTCACTGCTCAATACGCTGAGATTTTGGTGCTCGATGTGAGCACATAATTCGGTTATTTTTAGATTATTCGCGGTTGACCGACAGTGAGTTTGATACGAAACATCACCTCCTTAGAATCTAAGGTGTCCTTAGGTACTTATTTTCCGGGCACCCACCGTTAATAGTCGTAGTGAGCAGAAAGAAATATGAAAACAGCCCGAGTTAACTCACTCGCAACGCGTGGCACACTTATATTATGAATATATACGGTTTGAGCAACGAAAAGGTTTGGACTATTATTAGAGATAACCAATTTGTAAAATTACGATTTTATCAGAAACAAGAGTTATCAAACTTTGTAAACCGCGCGGTCCTTAGATTTATAACTTAATAATAAATAAAATAATTAATAATGAGGGATTTTGATAGTGCTTCAATAGTTTTTGTATTCATTAAGATTCTTATTATTTTTTAGTCAGTCTTCATTCAAGCTTTATTCTAATGCAATTTCTTTAACTTTTATTTGAAACGATTTATTTGCATAAACTTCTTCACTGTTTTTAATAATTAAAACAATTTCAATTATTCAAAAAAGGCCAATTTGTTTTAAATCGATAACTTTTGAAGTGTTATTGCAAAAAAATTTTAAATATTTCAGTAAAATATAATTTTAACATGAATGTTACTTGTTTTTGAACCCTGGTTTAAATAATAATTTCAAAATTATTTAGAATTTGTAAAATTAAATTTTTAAATTTGCAAATATTCTACTGTTAGTCAGTTTAAACAGAAAATGTAATTTTGCCTTCACGTTTTACTGGTGATTTGAGAGTAGACTATATTTCTATAGAGATAAGTATAAGATATACATTAACAAATCATGATGTCCAATTTTTCCAAAAATTAAAATAGTGAAAGAAGAACTACTTTTCTTCGCTCATTGTGAAGCTAGTTGGTATGGGCCTATTTACTATAGTAGAGGCAATGAGTTCTCTAATGACAAAATATATTGACAAAATCTAGTAGGAAATTATTTATAATATTGTTGGGGTAATATATAAAGGTACAAAAATAAAATAGAAGCACAGGTAAAATCAATAAAAACACCAAAATAAGTGAAAAAATTATAAAATTGGTGAAATTGGTTAGGTTGAATGCCAAATCACGAAACGAGGACAAAAATAATAATAGAATTTAGTGAGGGGTCCCCAGAAGAAGTTATAACGCAAAAACAAATTTATTGATCGCTAATGGAAAGCCTGAGCTAATAGGAAGTCTGAGTCAATGGGAAACTCGAGCGATGAGGAAAACCAGGATGCACTGAGACCCAACCGATTAGATAACAAATTGAAGCAAACTTACCCGAGCGCTAGTTGGCAGTAAACAAATTAAATTGTTATGATTCTAATAAGCCTTCATAAGATTTCAAATAATGTTGACCCAATATTAGATAAATGTCTTCTCAGAAAAGTTTAAAAGAAAAAGCTGAAAAGAGACGAGCCGTCAGTTGGTCGAAGAAAACAATATCAGATTAGAAAACGTTTACGAAATTCCAAGAGAAACTAAAAAGAAAATCCAAGAAAAGCTAAAGAGAATTATAAATTATCGCAACAACCTACCTTGCGATAAACAAATATCTTGAAAAAATGGTTCGAATATAGTGACAAATTGTAATTGTAAAATTTGAATAAAGTTGTTCTGTCTGTGTTGGGTTATAGTTACTTGTTTGAAAAAGGACAAGGAGAGTCAGAAACAACCGACTTTGACAAATTATAACCCAACAATAAAACATTAAAATATTCAAGTAATCTATAAAAATTATTTATTACAAAAATAAAAATAATAATGATCAAATGTCACAAATCATTTTCATAAACATTTTTCTGTATTAAAGTAATCTTTCACGCTCTTTTATTTGTTGATCTGAATAATTTCTAGCTAGAGTTAAAAATATTTCGATAAAAGAACAAATAAGAATGCTAATAAACATTATTAGCCAAGATAACGGTTCGGTAAGAAGGTTGATGGTCAGAAAGTTTTCTCTATCTTTTGTAATGGCTTGATAAATAATATGGATTAATAATCCAGTAAATAAAGTTATAAAAAAAATTAAAATAATAACCTTAGAAATATGTTTTGTTAAAAGGGCAATTTTTACAAGTAGAAGTCCCCAAAAACAATAAAAATTGAGCATTCCAAAAAAATAATAATCATAAGCATTTCCTCGAATCCCAATGAAATCAAAACTAAAAGAAAACACGCCATAAATTAAAGCGAAGATAATTGAAGATTGAAAGAAAGCGAGTAAAAATGACTTTATAAAATCTATAAGGTCCATTTCTTTATTTTTACTGATTATTTTATAAAGTTGAGGATGCTCTAAATAAACTTCATCTGGTAGGTGCTTTTCGAAAATTCCGTATGCAAGGCAAGGAAGTGTTGAAAAAGTTAAATTGTATAAAGAGGTAGTGACGTTGTCGTAAATATTTAATGCTGATAATGCACTAATAAAAGAATATAAAAAAATCGGATTCACGTATAAAACAGATTTAAAAAAGAAAAGTTTAATATAAGTAGTTAGGCGAACATAGAAATTCTGTCCATGTATCAAAATAGCTGGCCGAAGAAATCTGAATCTTCCAATGGCATAATCAGATATTCTAGCCGCTTGTCGACCTTCTTTACCAAATATTCCTATTCCAACATGAGCTTCAAGAATCATTGAGACATCGTTCCCACCATCTCCAATTGCAGCAGTGATTGGAGTAGGTTTCACATTTTCTTTTACCACTTGTACGATTTGTGATTTCTGTAAAGGTGTCATTCGACAGCATAAAGTGGCTGTCATGTATGAACATAAACCAATGAATTCTTTTACTAATAAAGGCTAAATATAATATCACATTTAAAAAAATTTATAGAAAATTTATTTCTACAGATTAACTGTTATAATCAAACACTGTACTAAATTAAATAAGAAGTGGTAGAATTTTTAGAACAACCAGTAACTATATAATCACATATAGTAATTCAAATAAAAGCTTATTTTATTTAATAATATTAATAAAATAAATAAACTAAGACTACAAATGGATATTACATTGTCTCTTTAATTATATGTAGTAACACTCCACTTAACGTGAAGGATGCAATCCAAATTTTCACAAGGTTAAGCGAAATAATGTGAAACGGAGTAAGAACCCTTTTCAAAAATATGAGATCTGTGAAAAATAAACAAATTTATTTACATTTCATGAAATTTATTTAATATATGTATGACTTAGAAATACAAATAATACAAAGGGTTAAAAATAAAATTAAAAAACAAATAAATTTCAATCACAAATAAGGTATTATCTATACAGTTTTATTTAAAACAAATTTAAGTTGTTTTGTAGGAAAGATTTTCTAGTGTAGTTTGTTTTCTTTTTTACTCTATTCTTTAACAAACTCATGGTAGTCAGATGACTCACTAATTTTGCGCTTCATTCTCGTAATTCTTTGAAAATCCGGATCCATTTCTGCTATTTTTTAATTTTTGTTGCCACATATTTTCATTTTATTTATGCATTTTATGATAAATTGGTGAGTATAGATGATTTAGATAAGTGATTTTATATTTTTACATTAATTTTTTTAAAAATTTATCTCTTCAAATTTGTAAATTAATAAGGTAAATGAATTTTTTGGAGTAATGATATTACATTAGAGGCCAAGGACCAAATGTGAAGAAGTTCAGAGTATATTGCGTAATTCAATACAATGTGTTAGTTATTACGCAATATACATTACTATTTAAGAGTGATCACTCTGTGTTAATATTAATAAATCTTTAGATGGAACCAATTGTTGTAACTGGCGACCACGCCGAAAATGTTCACACAATGACGACTCGAGGAGAAGGGAAAAAGTCTGCAAAAGACGCGCTACCGAAACGTGCGCAAGAACTCTTGGATATGGAGATTAGAAGATACGACGGCAGATGTACCAAGGAAGCTGAAAAATGGATACAGGCAATTGATGATTGGATCGCTAGAAATGATTTGAAGAGGACCGAAGCATTCGATTTTCTCCTTTGTGATGAAGCGGCTACACTGTGGAAAAATTTCAAAACAGAAAAAACAACAGATAAAGCAGCTAAAGAATGGTTTTCCGAAACATATACAATTAAATTGACTATTATAGACAAGATTAAAGAACTTGCTGCAATTAGACAAGAGGAAAATGAGAGATATGCAACCTTCGAAATCAGAGTATTGAAATTAGTAAGTGAAGTTATTAATTCAGGAATGAGGGTAGAGGAGATTGCCAATGAAATTATAACTGGACGCGTCAGAGACAGAAGATTAAAGGATGCTCTAACAATGAAACCATCGATGACAGCAGAAGAACGAAATCAACTGGCCAAAATTTACGAAAAAGTTGAATCAAAAGAAAAGACGGAAGAAATTATGGTAATAAAGAAGAGTAGTTACGCGGAAGCAACAAGGAGAAGAAATTCAGAAACTTTTACAAGAGAAACAAATGGAAGTAACACCAATGTATTAAGAAACCAAGGAAATTACAGAAGAGAGAATTTACCAGATAATTCGTATAACAGAAATAACGAAATGAATCACACAGTCGAACGGAATGTGCAGAGAAGGACACCAACGGTTTCGCTTAAACACATTGCCAAGAGATTATACAATCGATCTAGAGGCCTTCCTGATCCAAGAAACGGCGAATTACAGTCAGGCCAATGTTTTTGCTGTGGCGAATATGGGCACAGAAGATATGAATGTCCACTAAAAGATAAATGTTTGATATGTGGTAAGGGAGGGCATAATTTTCGTGATTGTTATTTATTAAGAAGGAAAGAACAACAGAACTATGAGAACAAGAAAATGATAGCTTGTGTGCATGACGAAGAAAACGGAAGAAATTACTCGGATGATGCAGAAACAAGAGAATCAATTAATGATTATGCAATTCATGATGTGGAAACTGAAAAAAACACGAGGAACTCTATTGCATACATTTCGTCAATGGGGTTGTAAAGGAAGAAAATCGGAATGACAGAACAGAGAGAATGAGGTATGCGACGTCAGATGGAAGAGAATGGAGCAAGATGATGATAAATGATGTTGAGATTGAGATGTTGTGGGATTCTGGAGCTTCAATTACAGTGATGAATGAGGAAACATGGCATAAAATTGGCAGTCCACGTTTAAGCAGCAGTGAAATCGAAATATGTGGAGTTTTTCCAGGAACTCAAAAACCACAGGGATGTACAGAAGTAAATGTTTATTGGCACAATAAGATGAGGACTATCAAAATAATTGTTATTAAAAATATATTTCCAGGTTTTATTGGTGGGATAGATACTTTGAAAGCATTTGGAGTGCAGTTGATGGAAATTAACAATATCGAATCCGAAACAAAGATTAGCAATTATACTGATGACGAGAGAAGACAAAAAGCAAAAAAGGAATTGGAAGAAATGAATTGCCAACAATTAACAAATTATTAGATGAATTCGGCTCAATATTTATGGCAGCCAGATTTGATTTAGGATTCACAAGAATCGTAGAGCACGAAATTAATACATCTGGGAATCCAACAATGCAATTTCCAAGACGACAACCGATGCATCTAGAACAGAAAATTGACGATACGATAAAAGAGTTAACAAAAGCTGGAGTTATAAGACGCTGTAAAAGTCCATGGAGCTCCCCATTGGTTGTGGTAGGAAAGAAAGACGGCTCAATAAGAATGTGCGTAGATTATCGAGAGTTGAATAAGATGACAGAAAGAGAATCTTTTCCTATGCCCAACATATCCCAATTACTCGACAACCTATCAGGATCTAAATTCTTTTCTTCTTTAGATCTTGGACAAGCATACTATCAGGTCGCATTAACAGAAGAAGCACAAGAAAAAACGGCTTTTAGTTCCAAGAAGGTCAATTTTGTTTCAATCGACTTCCATTTGGATTATCAACGGCTCCAGCAACATTTCAGCGATTAATGCACACGATGTTAGAGGGTATATTGTTTAATGGAGCAATTGTTTATTTAGACGATATTCTGGTATATGGCAAGGACCAGTCTGAACATGATGAGCGATTGCGAGAAGTTTTCAAAAGAATAAAAAAAACAGGACTAAGAATAAATCCGGAGAAGTGCGAAATTTACAAGACCAAATTAAAATTCCTTGGCCACACCATCAGTGAAGATGGAATACAGACAAATTCAGAGAAGATCAAGTCAATTACAGAAGCGACGAAACCACAGTGTGCTAAACAACTTCGATCTTTTCTAGGTTTGACAAATTACTATAGACGATTTGTCAAAGATTATGCCAAAATAGCAGCACCCCTACATGCAGCAGCGTCAAGTTGTGATAAAACAATCGAATGGTCAGAAAATTGTGAAAACAGTTTTAAACAACTTAAAGAAGCCTTAACACAAGCACCTATTCTTGATTTTCCTCGTATAGACCGTAAATTTATTTTGGATACTGATGCCAGTTTTGAAGCTATTGGAGCAGTCTTGAGTCAAATAAAAGAAGACGGTTCAGAAGTAGTTATCGCATACGGTTCAAGAAATCTGACGGCCCATGAAAAGGGATACTGCGTAACAAGGAAAGAGTTGTTGGCATTGCATGAATATGTTTTATATTTTAGACAGTATTTATACGGGAAAGAATTCGTGGCTCGAACAGATCACAAAGCTTTAGTATTTATGAACACGAATAAAAAAGCAATAAGTCCACAATTTCAGACATGGATGGCTAATCTATCGGAATACGATTTCCAATTGAAATACCGGAAAGGCGAAGAACATGCAAACGCAGATGGATTATCAAGGATCGAGGGTAGTTTATGTGCACAGTGTCAGACAGCACATGTACAACATAAAAAAGAAAGGTCAAGAGTAAGATATATCAATTTGATACAAAAAACACAGACAATGTTAGAAATTATGGAAGAACAGAAGAAAGATAAATTGTTCCAGGAAGTGATGGAAATTCTTAAGAATCAGATAGATTTTCGGAAGGAATCGTTTCTAAATAGTTTTTTATTCAGATATAAAGATCGATTAAAGATATCGGATGATATGCTTGTATTGGAATCAGACAAAATAGATCTAGTGATAATCCCAAAAAGCTATCAATCTAAACTAGTGATTAAAATACATGAAGATTTATGTCACGTTGGAATTAAGAAACTGTTTCATTATTTGGAAGGGATTTTTTTCTGGCCGAAAATGCAAGAAACTGTCAAAGAGATAGTAAAACGATGTGTCACATGTGCAAGAAGGAAAATATACCAAGGGAGGACAAAGGAAATTTAATTCCACACGAAAGTTCTGAATTTCTAGAACAGATTGTGATGGATGTTGCTTTCATGGAGAGAACTTCAACCGACAAAAAGTATGTTATCGTTATTATTGATAGGTTTAGCAAATTAGTAAGTCTAACGGCTACAGCAAACCAAGATGAAAAAACTATTTTGAAGACGCTAATGAACAATTGGATTTACAAATATGGTAAACCTCTAAGTATATTGACAGACAGAGGGCGAAATTTTGAAAGCAAATATTTTAAGGAAAAATTAGAACAACTTGGAATAAAGCAAGAATTCGCCTCGCCATATCAACATCAGTCGAATGGCTTAGTGGAAAGAGCTATCAGAACAATGAGAGATTTACTTGTGACTACGATGAAAGGGGGCTGTGCTGAAAAACAGTGGCACGAACTGCTGCCTCGAATTGAATTCAGTATAAATGCAACTTATCAAAGTTCTACAAAATATTCACCATTTGAGATAGTATATGGACGGAAAATAACGTTACACGCTAATTCTAGACTCAAACATCAAGTACACGATATTTCGGAAGAAGCACAAAAGAATAACAAGCAAGCTGCGCGGAAGATGAAAACATTCGAAAAAGACAAAAGAATTAAACGACATTTGAAGTGGGGGAGGAGGTACTAGTAAGACGAGAACCACATAGAAGAAACAAAAATGATATTCAATATGATGGTCCATATAAAATTAGATTTGTTTCAGATCATCAAGTTGAATTGCAATATCCAGATACGACGCGGCACCGACGAATCGAATGGTTAAAGAGATGGCATCAATCTTATGAAGGGGAGAGTAATGATATTACATTAGAGGCCAAGGACCAAATGTGAAGAAGTTCAGAGTATATTGCGTAATTCAATACAATGTGTTAGTTATTACGCAATATACATTACTATTTAAGAGTGATCACTCTGTGTTAATATTAATAAATCTTTAGATGGAACCAATTGCTGTAACTTTTGGTATTGATAATAATAGTTTAAAATATAATTCTCTTTCTTTTCTTCATAAATTTAGAGTAGTAAGATTGAATTTAGTTGAGCCTATATTAAATTCGAAATTTTTATTTGTATATTCAAAACATAAACATAAAATATTTTATTCAATGCAACATTTCTACATATCGAAAATTTACATGCATCTTATAATATGTTTTATTTGTGTGTTAAAGTTATTTTTATCTACCACTTTCTCAATTTCTATATAAAATAATGTCATTCCATGCAACATTAAAACTAGTGATGGCTATTAATAGAATTATTAATTTAGATAAATTATTAATTTAATTCATATTAATTTTGTAATCAACTGAATGTAAATATTTGAAAAAATAGTTTTGGTTTCATATAAATTTAAATACAATCTTACAGCTTTTCCAATTTTTTTATTTTAAAGACTATCACGTTTAATAATAATAACAATATGGTATCTTACATAATCTAATTTGTATCGGTTGATGTAAAAAAAATTCAGGAAAGATCAAGAAATGCCGGGTATTTATTAGAACTGCTGATTACATTAAACATTAAAAAATCACATAGTTCTTTTATTAAAATTCCTCGTGTCGTTATATCGAAGGAAAACAAGCATTTCGACGTTTTTTCGAGTCAGCCTGTTTCTTAACCCATCAGCCAAGAACCTTGCGCATGAAAATACCCTTTCAGATGGTGCGCTCAAACCAGGGATACATAAATATATTTTTGCAAGCCTGTTTATAATGGAAAGGAGTTTTTGTTATTTTTCCAGTAAAAACATGGATCTTCAATTAAACGAATAGTCGATATCTGAAAATAACGAAACACTTCATTATCTAAAACATTGCTTCCATTATCGTATTCTTCCCATAATATACTGGTCTATGGGGTTGCTAGATTAACAATTGTATTTGAATTTGATTCAAAATATTCACTTTCTTGTTGAATGTCTCTCACAATATCTTCTTTATCACCAACAGATAAAAACTTCAAATCCTTGAATCGAGGATCCAAAAAGCAACATTTTCCTAATAGCACTTATTTTTGTATATTTATTTTTCATGACTTGTAAACTATCTTTCAGTTCTATAAAAAATGAATTAATATAGGAATGATTTCCCATATTACTTTGTCTTTTTGGATAATATTATCGAGCTGAAAAATAATATGCAGTATCAATGATGCTGTAACATAACTCTCGCTTGAAATTTGTTTCGTAGCTTCCACGTAAGGCCTCAATATTCTGATAATTTTTTTTACATTATTGCTAAGTCTTCTTCTGTTATATTTACAAAAGAGATTGTTTATTCTGCTCTACAAGTAAATAAATATTTCTAGTATAAAATAAGTGATATTCCAACGAGTAATTACTTCTTGGACTAGATCATGTTTTGGTAATAATAGTTTTTCCAGGTATGATTACACAAGATTTAATGCAGTAGACCTATGAGAGAAGTAGCAAACCACTGATTGAATCTTTATGATGATTTCATGTATATTATGGTTTTTAAAAGAGTTTATCACACAAAGCTTTGAACAAATTATTATCAAAATTTTCAGATATAGCTTTGTATACATTTAGCGCCGTTTCGTGAACTATCGAAACACATTTTCGTGACAGTTTCATTTGTTTAAAATCTGACTAAATTTATCATAAATATTATTGGCGGTATATTTTTCTGGAAATGACTCCACAGAAAGCACGAAATTCTTAAAGTGATATTCATCATCTATATAAAGACATGTAACAGCCATAACGAATCATTTGACGAGGAGGTCCGGGTATATGTAGTGAAACTCATATATTCAACGGCTTGCATATTATATAAGATATTTTTTGTATTTTGATATAGACTGCGGGTAAAATAGTAGAGGTGAATTTTCTTCGACTAGGTACGGCCAAACTAGAGTTTAATATTTTGCGAAAATTGCGAAAATTAGATTTATCAAGCAGTGAATATGCCGATCCGTCTTTCAATAAATACGAGAAAAGATCTTCAGCCGTATCATATACAATTGTGTGTTAGACAGCCCATTGTGTTCAATACGTATATGTTTTAACATACCGTTGGTTTGGCTGCTTATGGGAATGATAACTTCATAAATCGTACATAAGTTATCTTTCATTTCTACAAAATGGTTCCACGCATCGCTTCTTTTCCGGCGTTTTTTCTGGATATTGTTGCTTGGAACATTATTTATATTTATGGATAAAATTATTAATAATATTAATAAGAATTAAATTAATAATTAATAATTATATTAATTAAAATCCAACCCTAATTAAAATTTTTTATGTTTCTATAGTATAAGTTAATTGATTTTTTTAATATTACAGATGTTATTATTCCAAGCAAACCGATGCAAAAGCTTACATTGATATTAAAAATAATAAAAAATATTAATTATATAGAGGAATATGTTAATAAAATCAATGCGCACTAAACAGTAAAATGTATTTTATAAGTAAATCGAAAATACAGGGATCAAAAAGACTACTTTTAGGAATAATAAAGAATATGTTTATATTTTCAGTATTCTCGTAATACTTTAGTTACAACAATTGGTTCCATCTAAAGATTTTATTAATATTAACACAGAGTGATCACTCTTAAATAGTAATGTATATTGCGTAATAACTAACACATTGTATTGAATTACGCAATATACTCTGAACTTCTTCACATTTGGTCCTTGGCCTCTAATGTAATATCATTACTACTTTTACGAAAGAAAAATATTCCCTAGTTATTCACATACATCTGGCTTTCACTTTATAACCTAAACTTAGTTAAAAAGTTCATTTTTCATTTCCTTTTTTAAGTTTTGAGTACCTTAATAATTTATCTTTTTAATCAACTGAATTTATTAGCATATAAATAAATCCTAGTATATTCCAAATACAAAATTTTCATTAGTAATTTCGGTTAATTTTTATATGATAAGATAATGCAACGTAGGGCCTCAATTTCAATCCAAAACGCTAATTATTTCTTTTTCATCATTGTTCGATTTTTATTTCAGGCTACTCGATCAAAACTAAATTTTTATTGAACACGAATTTTCGAATCAACTTTCTTTCGAACGTTTAAGGAAGCCGAGCATTTGGATCATTTAATAAGAAATACTGATAAAGGAAATACGAAATTGTGTTAAATTTTGCATTATATATTTTTTCGATACTGACTTTTTATACGTTTTATTTGATTTGAAAAATGCAGAAGTGAAAATTCATATTAAATATTTTATATTAATTTATAGTCAAAATGCAGTCAAAGATAAATAAATTGGAAAAAAATATATTTTTACTTATTTTCCAGTTTAGAAACTGACATTTAGAAAATTCAAGTATTGAAATATTAAAAAAACCCATATTGTTAAAAACATCAAATTGTTTTAAAAATATTTTAAAATAAATTCTAAAATATAATAATTTAATGTATTATTTTTAGTTTCTATTTTAATGACCAAAATTATTTATAGGAAACCAGTATTTAGAGAGGAATAATCATTTTTAAAAAAAGATTTTCTTGAGCTGATCTACTGTCAAATAAAATGAAAGATATTTAAAAAATCTTTAAATTTCATGACTGAATTCATTTTTGAATGATAAAGATTAACTGGCACCATTCTAAAATAAATTTAAAAGAAATTGTATGAATGTAAAATCAAGTTCATTGTCATTTTAATGTTGAACAAAAACAATTTGTTCACAATTTATTGATTGAATTGTGTAGTAATCACTTAATTATTATTTTAAATAATTTATCAGAAAAATCTTGACCATGAAAATATGTTGTAATTATTGTAATTATTGTAATTATTGTAATTAGTGTTGTCAAAGACAGAAAACAATTCAGGAAAATGGCATTTAAAACCTTTTTATTCACAGGTCAGCAAAAAAATTTTGCAGACCGAGAACAGTGTAATAAAATTACATTTAAATTAAATACATTTTTCATAAATTTATACTAAAATATTATTCTGTGAATAAAGGTTCTGAACACTTATTGTAAAAGTAAATTTTAATTGTTTTACAATTAAAATTTAACGCGTTGAATGCCACAGGGGTCACCGGTGGCAAGTACTCAACTTGCATTAGCACCGTAGTGATCGCTGGTGACCGGTAAAATAATTTTACAAAGTACGCGAATGAGTTAACAAATGCAATATAGAAATCAATTTTTATCCAGTAACTTAATAATTGGTGAGTACTAGAAAATAAAATTGAAAAAATTATGAAGACAGATTTTTTAAATTCTGGGAATTACCGGTTGAAAACAAGCTTCTTTGCTACCGTACTTTTAATAAAATCGTAACTTTAATAAATTATTCAGCTCTTATTTGGTTTCCTTGGCTTTAAGTTTACTGGAATGTGAAACAATTTGATTTTCCTTAAATAATAAATTTATCACTAATCTCTATAATAATATTTCTTTCTATAACTTTGAAAAGGTTTTAGAAATTTCTGAAGAATTACTAAATCAAGTCATTGTAAGTTTGAAAAATGATATAGTATAGTTTACGAAATTAGAGAAAATATCATTTTTCATATTTTATGAGAAGTTATTACATTTACAAAAATATATAGGAAATAAAACTTACATCTACAAGAAAAGTAAAACTTTTTCCATCGACTACCAAAGCATGAGATTTATTACAGGTAAGTGTTAAAAGACTTCCTAAAGTTTCCAGCTGTATAACACATTTTTCTATGGAGTCTATATTTGTTATACGATGGATAATCATGTCTTTGTCGAAATGGCCAGCAGAGAAACTGATATTGACTGCAGTTTCTTCTCTATCTCCAGTAATAACCCAAACCTATATATAATTGAATAAAAGTAAAATAAAATATTAAATGAATGTATGACGTGGATAGATGTGGAATGCAAATTCATTATGTTTACATTATTCGACGTTTATTAGAAGATTTAACTTTATTCATAAGTTGTTTCAAAAATATATTATTAAAAAATAGCAATTTTCCAATGTAAAATATGTGTCACTAAATACATTTAACTAAATATAAATAATGTTCCGAGAAATTTAAAAATCTAAAATCTAAGCAAATCCTTATATCATTTTTCTCTTTATAATTTTCTGATGTAATATTACATATATCCTCATATTTATTATTTTGCGGACGTGCCACATCCAAAATCAATTTACTTTTATTTAAATTATTTTTATTATAAATATTCATTATTAGTAAATCATACACACTTCTCAGAAGTATTGAAAATTAAATTACATTCATTCACATTCACATCATATATTCAAATCCATACATACATTTTCAAAATATTACTTAGATTCAGTTTATGGGTCCCATAACTTCTTCAGATGTCTGAGCAAATTCGTTAGGGTCATCTCCTTCTGTAGATCGCTCGTATTCCTTTCCAAAAGCAGCCATATATCCGAAATTCTGTAGCGTCTTCTAATGAGCTTTACAATACTGGTGTTAAATATGTTCATTATTGGGACAGTGATTGCATTGAACCCACTTCTCAGCAAGCTCAGGATCTCCTTGGGCGAGTATTAGCATTTGAATATGAATTCCTTTTATTCTGCTGATTAGAATTTCTTTGAAATCCATTGTCACTTTTCTCTAAACTGTTCATTTGTTTGTTGTTGATTCGGAGATCTTTGTGATTTATATTCTGGTTGTCTAGCATAGATGTTTTGTTCATTTCTCCATTCATCTGACGTTGCTTTGGCCTCCATGTTTGACTTTCATTTAACATTGCAGCTTTTGCATGCCTTTTCTGTATAAGCTGATTAGCAGCAATATTTTCATTTTCTATTTCATCGAATTTAACAATTCTCTGTCATTTCTTCGAATGTATTTCTTCAGACTTTGTAACTTCAAATCCTTCTTCGTTTCATTATTTTCAAATACATTTTGAATTAAAAATACTTTCAGATCATCTTCTGTCAGGTTGTGCCTAACCACATTTTTGCAAACTTTTCGATTTTCTTTAAAAATTCCGTAATCGAATCACCTCTTTGAGAAAATAAAACACCATTGATATCACTTGCCCAATTTGATGTTTTTATAGAAGTCTTTTGGATTATCATTTTGTAGTGCAATTAGGCATTTGTTTGGTCAAATCTCCGAGTTGCTTCCATTGATAAAAACGTCTTGATAAATAATCCACTATAATCTTCTAACGTTTTGGTAGGTTCAAAAACTTTGTCTTCTATAAATTTTTCCACGTCATTACCAACTTGGAATGATCCAGGTGGTCGAATAACTTGCAGTGTTTAACTTTATTCATAAGTTATTTCAACAATATATTATTAAAATAAAAACAATTTTCCATTATAATATATAAGGAGAATTTAACTAGATATTAATAATATTCCGAGAAATTTAATTATACAATTTCAACATATCACAAACATACGAATATATAATAATATTTTTAAATACACTTTAAGTTGAAAAAAAATCCTCATAAAGATCTGTTTGAATTTTCAAACAAATTGAATTGTTTTTGAATTTAATAAATATTTGTATTTAAGTATGAGCGTTATGAATACTAAAAGTATAACAACTAACATACTCTAAAACTCGAATTAATTAGAAATTAGGGGTTATTTTTTTGTAAATGATTTTTTCAAAAAATATAAAGAGTGGGGGAATTAGAGGTATTAAAAAAATTAAATTAATGAA
>CAUHTR010007519.1:48213-68324 GCA_959609185.1 Schmidtea polychroa | reverse complement strand
TCCCAATTGGTATCTCAACATTTTCATTTGAGTTTGGACTTTAATGAGTTTGGACTTTTAATGCAAGGCGGAACTGAAGGTACAGTAGAAATTGGCTCGAAATTCCATAAATCAACCTTATTTGGGATCGAGAAATAATAATAACAACCGTGTAAGCGAAGTCGATAACGAGGAAAATATTTTTTGAATGGTATTGTGACAATACTATTGTCAAATTTTCAGGTACCACTCGATCTGGTGTGTTTTTAGGGGTGACGCGACATTTTGACCCCCTCGACATTTTGACCCCAGCGACATTTTGACCCCAACGACATTTTGACCCCAACGACATATATTTGATTATTATTATTATTATTATTAGTATTAATCTATATACTCCGAGTCTATCCGACAAAATATTTTGTCCCCCTATGGGTAATGCTCACAAGGTCATATTCAACATGTCGCAAGGGTATTATTAAACAAATCAACATTGTATTATTATTATCAATATTATTATTATTATTATTATTATTATTATTATTATTATTATTATTATTATTATTATTATTATTATTATTATTATTATTATTATTATTATTATTAATATTATTATTCCATTACATCCACTATCTGTACATATCCAGTATATTGAAGTTGAAGATTCCTTCTTATATTTATAGGAAAAACCTTGATAAAAGATTTTTGGATATTTATTGTTCAAATAGAATATTTTCATTAAGGATAATTAAAATCAATAAAGTTTATTTAAATTTTTTTATTAGATAATCAAATATATGTCGTTGGGGTCAAAATGTCGCGACACCTTTTTTAGGAACTATGAATTATGACTTTTATCTGTTGGTTTTATCTACTCTGAGTTAAGTTGATTTTTTGGATTTCTATAAATTCCCATTCTTTCGTACAATAATAATAATAATAATAATAATAATAATAAAAAAATAATAATAATAAAAAATAATAATAATAATAAAAAATAATACTAACAATAATAAAAAATTAATAATAATTAAATAATAAAAATAATAATAATAATAATTAAAATAATAATTAAAATAATAATAATAATAATAATAATAATAATAATAATAATAATAATAATAATAATAATAATAATAATAATAAATAATAATAATAACAATAATAAAAATAATAATAATAATTAAGTAATAATTTAAATAATAATAAAATAATAATAATAATAATAATAATATAATAATAATAATAATAATAATAATAATAATAATTTAAATAATAATAAAATAAAAATAATAATAATAAAAATAATAATAAAATTAATAATAAAGAATAATAATAATAACAATAATAAAAATAATAATAATAATAATTAAAATAATAATTAAAATAATAATAATAATAATAATAATAATAATAATAATAATAATAATAATAATAATAATAATAATAATAATATTAATACTAATAATAATAAATAATAATAAATAATAATAATAATAACAATAATAAAAATAATAATAATAAATAATACATAATAACAATAATAAAAATAATAATAATAATTAAGTAATAATTTAAATAATAATAAAATAATAATAATAATAATAATAATAATAATAATAATAATAATAATAATAATAATAATAATAAAAATAATAATAATAATAATAATAATAATAATAATAATAACCAGAGGTAAAATTGCCATCCGAATCAATGAAAGTGCTCCGCTCTAATACAAATTCTTCCTTGATGGAAATTTCAGAAATTAGTGAGTAATAATGATTTGAGTTCATCTCGAAGGCTGCTGCAGGAATGAAGGTATTTGATGCGTTACTCAGCGTTTCCATACCATTAGTATTGGATTTACCTATAAGACTCCTGGTGTCATCTAAATGAAAGCATTGATAATCAGGAAAGTTGGATTTATTACTGTCATTTAAAGAATTTTCGTCGTTCGATGAAGAATCGATACAAGTTTCTTCATGCGCAAATTTTTTCATTTTAATTTTTGGTGTTGAGTTGCCTTCAGTATTATTTGATTGAGGCATACTCCGGGGGATTTGATTGATATTTCTATGTTCCTGGCATGGATATTTGCTGTGTTTGTGGCGGTCTGCATTTATAATTGGAGTTTTACACATTGATTTTACTATTGGCTCGACTGTTTGATAAGGGGAGGTTTTGTGTGTACGCGATTGATCTGTTTTATTGGGCAGTTTCTTCTTATGTGTATTTTGCAGTCTCTCTATAAGGTGACGAGTTTCGCTGTTTATTTGAATATTCTGTATCGGTTTTGTTTTTGGATTATGATTTGTTCGGTCTTCTATGCACGGACGATTCTTGGAATTTGTTTGTATTCTGCTTTTTGTATTTGGCTGTATACGACTACTTTCATTGTTGAGTTTTGAATTATCTGGATAATGATTCCCTTTGTCTACTCTATAGTGAATATTCTTGTTTGGGGAATTCTTCCGTATTACGGTATTTGCATTTTGATTATTATTGAGATTTTCACTTACTTGTCTGTTCCTGTTTTCCATGTTTTTATTTATTTGTCTATGGTCATTTTGGTCGAAATGTTTAACATTTTTCTTAGATTTTTTTGCCTTTTCTTTAAATAATTAATTTATCTAACAAATAATTAAACATCAATACTTTTCAAATTTAGACCACAATAAATTAGATTCTAAAAAATATTACAATACTAAGTAAAAATTTGTATTACCATTGCTATATTATTCTACATTCAAATTTTAATTATAGACTAACTCAGAATACAAAGAAAATACCAAACTTAAATTAATTATTCGATCTAGAAATTTGAATTTATAATAAATATTATATAAATAATAAAATATTTTATCAAGGATATAGTTTTGAATATGACAAAGTTATTTAAAATAATTTATTTACTTAAACAAATTGAATATTATGAATTTTCTTTTAGTATGTGACATATTGATTAGAAAATAGACTTTTTTAATCTAAACAACTTACTTAACTGACTAATTTTTGATATTATTTAATAATATCTTATAAGCAGGACTGGCGTCAAACTTGAGCCACAGGAACCCAAAACACATATTATGGGAAACTGATGGAATGTGACCTAAATTCCGACGAAGAATATGTTTTGTTGTATGAGATAAACGACGAAGAAAATGATGATATATTTGTAGATGAATCAAACAACGATATGGGACCGGAGCCCGAAAAAGAGAATTAATTATGAACAGAGGATTGAGTCGTCATTTCGGGAGAAGAATGAACAAGGATGTTATATAAAATCTCACACTTGGGAGAGGATTTAGCAGAAAGAAGATGATTATCCAACATTTCGATATAAAGTTGATTCGTAGTACGATGAATAATGTGGAGGAATGTTGAATGATGTGGGTAGGCCCATCACGACGTTTGTCCTAAATGATTATTATAGAAAAGGGCCAAAAATTTACAAAATAAATATGTGTGCAAATAAGTGGCAATAATTCCAAGAAGATTGAATTCAATTTTTCGTCGTTCGATGAAGAATCGATACAAGTTTCTTCATGCGCAAAATTTTTCATTTTAATTTTTGGTGTTGGGTTGCCTTCAGTATTATTTGATTGAAGCATATTCCGGGGGATTTGATTGATATTTATATGTTCCTGGCATGGATATTTGCTGTGTTTGTGGCGGTCTGCATTTATAATTGGAGTTTGATACATTGATTTTACTATTGGCTGGACTGTTTGATAAGGGGAGGTTTTGTGTGTACGCGATTGATTTGCTTTATTGGGCAGTTCCTTCTTATATGCATTTCGCAGTCTTTCTAAAAGGTGACGAGTTTCGCTGTTTATTTAAATATTCTGTCCCGGTTTTTTTTTGGATAATGATTTGTTCGGTATTCTATGCACGGACGATTCTTGGAATTTGTGTGTATTCTGCTTTTGATATTTGGCTGTATACGACTACTTTCATTGTTGAATTTTGAATTATCTGGATAATGATTCGCTTTGTCTACTCTATGGTGAACATTCTTGTTTGGGGAATTCTTCCGTATTACGGTATTTTTCATTTTGATTATTATTGAGATTTTCACTGACTTGTCTGTTTCTGTGTTCCCAGTTTTTATTTACCTGTCTACGAATATTTTGGTCGAAATGTTTAACACTTTTCTTAGATTTTTTTGCCTTTTCTTTAAATAATTAATTAATGGTAATTAATTCAATAATACTTAATGGTAATAATAATAATAATAATAATAATAATAATAATAATAATAATAATAATAATAATAATAATAATAATAATAATAATAATAATAATAATAATAATAATAATAATAATAATAATAATAATAAATAATTATAATAATATTTATAAATTACCTTTCTGCTCATCAACTTTATCTAAAATCAAATTATTATTTTGATATTTGTATTGTATTTCATTTATTACTTCTATTTTTCTTTCGAAAAAAAAGACCTGTAAATGTATATTTAATCAGTGAATCCAAGAGAATTTTAAAATAATTGTTTATATAAATCAGTGACCTTCAACCTCTTTATAATAGTTCCAATCTATAAATAAGTCTGCCGCCCACCTTAATTTTTACAAAACTAATTAAAATCGAAATACTATGTTGAATGTCAAAATAGAATGGAGTGTTTGAGTTTTCAGAGTCAATGCGACCCTTACGTTTGAAGTTTTAACGCCAAAGATTCAATGTATGGTTTGACGTTAGAGAAAAGCGTTCTCAAATCACCCATATTAAAAATATCTAGATTGTTGCTTTCATTGGTGAGAAGATTAGTTACTGGATTGAATCCAAACTCGACCAGATAAGACGTGAGAAACGCCAATAGAAGAATTGTCAAGTTTGGGGACAGTTGCAATTTATTTTGCACTGCCAAATTGAGCTAAAGCTATATTTTCTGAAAAGGACACGTGCAGCCTCATCATTTTTCAATTACAACAATTCTTGAAACTACATTTAGGGTTCAAGAGCAGTTACTTTTAATGGTCAACCATCCATGTAGGTAAGTGCATATGCTTACCAAATTTCTCAATGTCGACAATATTGATTTTTTCACTATGCAAGTCAGACATGCGAAATAGATAAAACTCTTGCAGAATAATATTTTGTCGGTACAGTGCCAAATTCTGAATAAATATGGCAATGGTTGTCTTGGAATCGATTAATACCCTAATTTGTCTTTAAACTTTGAGAATATTCCCGTGAGGTAGAAAGCACCTTTCTTTGTAGCTTTCAATTTTTCAAAAAAGGTGGTCTCCTCATTAGATTCAAAGAATTGTAGAAGAATATGAAGAACAAGTCGATTATGTTGTTTATTATTGTTTTCGCACAGTTGAAGAAAGAGGTGATTATTCAGAAAACTGTTTTTGATCTTATTTACAGCATGCAACACAGTGCTGATCCACACTTAACTACTTGGCTACAAGGTGTTGTCTGTATACAACACAATTAGAGTTGGCAAAACACGACATTTTTTTCGAGCTCTGGTAGCACGAACTACTTGAGCTTTCATGAAAGAGATTTTAATTCCTACAATTTCAAGAAAAGACATACATATATGGATATGGCTATTGAAAAAAAATATTTAAAATAAAATAGTATATTTTAATAATTTCATAAATTCAAATTCAATTTATTTAATTCAATTTATAAGTATACTAAAAAAATGTAATAAAATTTTAAAAAAATTAAATATTTAATTAGCTTTGATAAAATAGCTTTTTAAAAATAAAATGGCATTGATGCTATTATCATTAAGTTTTTGCCTCTTTATTGTTACCAAGTTGCTGGCCATTGAAAAAACTCGGTAGGCTGAATAGTTTAAATATATTCGAAGATTTTGTTTAAGTTGGGAGTAATTATACTAATACATTCAAACATATTTTTTTCTTTCAGGTAAGATTGGTTTGTATTTTATTTAACACTCCTTGGTTTTAAACAATTTTCAATGTTCACTTTAACTTTTTCTGATAATGAAACTTCAGAACATTGTACATCATCCTCGTCCTCAGCCGAATAAACTTCCACTTCCACTGCACTAGAACTTGTTCTAAAAACCTTTGAAACTATTTCTTTAATACTTTTAATAATTTCAGTATTATAAATCAGTTTAAAAAAGCCATCAAATCCTAATATCAATCTGTCTTTTAATGTTGATGGGTTCTGTAGGAAATTAAATGTAAAGATAATATTCTTGTTTCTTCGTTCTTCACCACGTAATTTCAATGCTACTAGCATTGAATTTGCTATATCAGTTTGTTGAGTTTCTTTTTTTGTGTTACACAATGAATGGTTAATAAACCAGAACAGTGGTTTTCAAATGCCCAATGAATTCCGATAGCGAGAAACCATCACAGATGCGCCATCAATTGCACAAGTAACCAGGTTGTCAAAAGGACTATGTTTCGTGTCAAGAAAAGTTCTCAAAATTACAAAGAACTAGACATGATTACCCTTTACAATAAGTGAGTAATTTTTCTGCAAAATTTATATTTCTTCTTTATGTATCTTGTCTCCATCCATATATCTGGAGTATATCATTAACAAAGCTTCATGCCCATGAAACATACATTCATCCGTTTGCAAGGAAAATTTAGTGACCCATGAGATTGCAACCAGATACTCTTCCACATTTATTGCTATTCCATCAATACGTGTCTGAATAGACATGCCACTGAGCATAATAGAATGCAACAAGTCCGTCTACTACTTGTATGTTACTCTTTTGACACATTGTGGTATTGTTTGTCATTTCTTAAAACTGCTTATACAGATTTTTAAAATATTCCAGTTTTTAGAATTGAAATGTGCTGAAGTCGTAATGACTTCACAGCTTCATTTGAAAATGTTTGTTTACATAAAAGGCTCATTAAAAATTGCTTGTCATTAACAATTCAATTAATCCATGTGAGATAAAGTCCAATGAATACTCGCGGCAACACTTCTTCTTTGAAAACATATCTTTAATCAATCCTAAGGATAAGTAAATGCGAACAAATATATTATAAAGTATTTATGTAGGCAAGCTAGAACTATTCTTACCGAATTCAGGTGAAAAAAGCCATGGAAAAAAGCCAAAAGCAATTTAGATAATATGTATGTAACAAAGCATATAACCATCTAAACATAACTTCCTATTCTCATTTCAGAATTTCAATAATTTTATATTCCATTATGCTAAATATAATACTAGAATTTTATACAGTGAAACCTCTCTAATAGGACCACCCTTGGTTCCGGACCAAAAGTGGTCTTTACTAGAGGTGGTCCTATTAGAGAGGAATTTATTTTTATAAAGAAAACTAGACTTAAATTGAAGATTTTATTATAAAAACTCATCTAATGTTGTTTGTCTCTTCGATTTGGCTTCACTGTTATCAAAAACTATCATATTCGTCAACTTTTGTTCAGCTTGAAACATTATGTCAACTAATTTATTGTCACCCAGTTCCATTCCAAGATTCTTAATCTGCTGAATATAAGATAAAGATGTTTTTAAATTAATTTTTGGTAAATCAGATTCTTCTTCGTTTGGTTCAGAAACCTCACTTGATGCATCATCCAAACTAGTGTAAGAAGAAATCAGTTTTTCTTCCCAGTCACTCTCAAAACAGTTTTGTTCAAGAGAAATGTCAAGCTCACTAAGGTCAAAGTCGAAATCAAGCTTCTTAGCTAAATCTGTTACGTCTTGTTCGATCTCAGTTATAATATCTGGTTTAACGGTGATATCCGAGCAGAACCCACATTTTTTAAAACAGCTCTCAACTGTTGACGGCTTAACAGCATTCCAAGACTCCTTTACAAACTCAACAACATTAGAGAGATTGATTTTTTTCAACAACTCTTCTACATTGGCAGTTGTTTCATAAAACGACAATAATGAAGAGAGCATTCTTTTTTGATATTCCAGCTTGAAAGATCTAATTATACCTTGGTCTAAAGGCTGAGATTTGCTGGTAGTATTTGCAGGAAGAAATGCAAATTTTATATTGCTTAAATCCATTTTAGGATGACACGTTGCATTATCCAATACTATCAGGATTCTTCTCTTTTCTTTTAAAAGCTTCTCATTGAACTTGGTACACCATTCCTTGAAAATTGTACTGGTCATCCAAGCCTTTCTATTTGCGTGCCATTCAACACCCATTTTAGACATATCGATGTTTTTGAAGCACCTAGGCCTTAAAGATTTATTAATTATGACCGGTGGCTCTTTTTCTCCCAACATATTACCACAAAGCATGATTGTTATTCTTTGTTTGGATTTTTTACTTCCATATGTTTTTTCTCCAGCACGACCCAAAGATTTCCCTGGCAACATTTTATAGAATAATGCAGTCTCATCTATGTTGTAGACATCTTTCTTTTCATAGTTTGTAATAACATCTGGGATTTTCAAAAACCAATCTGATAGCACAGATGGTTCTACGGAAGCAGATTCACCTGATAAAACCCTCAAAGTAATATTGTTTCTCTTGAGGAATTTCTCCAACCAGCCATTACTAGCTTTAAACATATTGTTGTTTAGACTAATAGCTATCTTCTTAGCTGATGCTTTCAACAATTCTCCGTTAATAGGAAAGCCTCGCAGCACTTTGTTTTCATACCACTCTAGAACATACTCATTGATAAGTTTAAACTGCTGATTTGTTAGTCGTTTTAGTTTTTTATTTGCATTATTGTTCCAAAGCTCCTTTATTTCTCCTTTGTTAACAATGATATTGTGGACTTGCGTTTTACTACAAGAAAATCGTCTTGCAATAAGTCTCTGTCCTTCTCCTCGCTCAGAAGATTTAATAACATTCATCTTCTTGCTCAATGTAAGCTCCTTTCTCGTTTTTTTACTCCCATTTTAATTTTAAAAAAATATTTAAACAAAAAATATTTAAACAAAAAATATTTAAACTAAAATTATTTTTTACGAAAGGTGGTCTTAACGAGAGGGGTGGTCCTATTATGGAGGGTTATTTGTCCCAGTAAACTACTGTGTAAATTTGGTTCCGAAGAAATAGAGGTCTTAACTAGAGGTGGTCTCTTTAGGGAGGTGGTCTTAAGTAGAGGTTTTACTGTAATAAGATATTTATTTATTTTATTCTATTATTTAAAATATTAAAAATTATGAATGAATGATAATTGAAAATACATACAAATTAAATTTGAGCAATCTTCAAATAAACTGTAAAGTTTTATTGGCTTTTATTTACACATTTGTGACTTTTATTTCCGTGGCTTTTTTTCCTAGCAACATTTGAAAATGGCCTTTTTCCTAGCAAAATTTGGCTTTTTTCCGTAGCTTTTTCTTCCTTGGCTTTTTTCCGGCATCCATTCAACCTGCATTGTGTTCTTAATACTTGTATTACTTATAAAGTCAAAATACAAATTGGAAGCTTTAATATAGCACAATGTAAGATGAGTAATTGAATGACTATGTAGTGCTTCTAACTTCCACATTAATGAAAATATCAACTTAATAATTAAACTTAAAATATATTATTAAATTAATTTAATTAAAATTATTGTTTAAATATTCTTTTCATTCAATTCATGAATCATTCGACATCTCAAACGTTAACTCTCATCAAAATCAATAAAAAAAATATGCCAAACATTCGAGAATCTGAAACCAATATTTTCCTAGCTGTCATCTCTCTTTCGATGAGCTTGATCATCAACACCTAATCAACCAAGGAGGTTTTCCTTAGAATACAAATTCGCAATTCTAGTGATTCTCATGACAAAGTTCGTTACGAGTGCCGGACTGACCTATCCGTCGTCGATCGCAAAAAGGAGTTAATGATCAAAGTTATTCCAGATAAAAATTCCAATACTTTCACATTTTATGATACTGTAGTCTACATGCCAAAATGCGAGTTCATCAAAAATCTCAGTATAATCGCCAGATCAAGTGCCCATGCTTTTATGGGAATATTGACTGCTGGAGCAAATATTTCTATGATCCCTTTTAATGTCGATTTTTTCAATATTTCTATAGTGTAATTGCCAATCTAATGTCACAAAGCTAATTCAATGTCGCTTCTGGCTACGACACACACACATTTATTATAGGTAAGTTAATATTTATATTATAAAAAGCCAAATCAATGTCCATTCTATGATAATCAATTGTCGGTTTCTGTATTAATAGTTATACACCAAAGAACAATAGGTAATTGCAAAAAATAACCTTTAATAAAATCAAATAAATTGCGTTGTCTTAATTTTGATATAACAGTAATTTCAAATGTTAAGTTATAGAATTTAATGATTTATTCTCTTATTTAATATAAATATTTTAAAATATTTTTTAGATTTTGATATTTATATATTTATTTTAATATTTACAAAAAACTTCACATTTCACCTAAAATATCTTCATTCATCATACATTTAGGGTAGAGCCTTTAAATGTGATTCTAGAATTTCTCAAATTACTCTAATCTGATTTTTGGCGTTCTTCATTAATTTCTTGATATATTGAAGAAAATCTCTCATTGAAGCTCAATCTGCTAAATCATTGAGCTGAGGAAACATTATCTCTTACAATATTTTTAATTTTTCTGTATAAGCTGTCAATGGGATTCAGAAATGGACTACAAGGAGGCAGATATTGAATTTTTTTTCAACAGAAATTTTCTATCATCCTATAGTATAAGTTATTATTTATTTTTCATAGATTTAATTGAATGTTACTTTTAGGCTATGACAGAAACTCATTTATTAAAGGTAGGTTTAATTTATACTTTTAAATCGTTAAATCAATTGCGCTTTTGGAATAGGACCTTTACGAGTGTTCGTGCGTATGCATGTGACAGATGCTATCGTCTATAAATACAGAGAGCGTCGATCGACTACCCACTCTCACCTTAGAGCTGCTATAGCGGGGCATCTTGTTCCCTTCAATGATCTGCGCGTGTTCTTGAACTATGAATGTTTAAATTCGTTTTATCCATTAACACGACAGCTTTTTCGATCATTTCAACAAAATAATGTAAATAAAATAATCTAGTTTATATTTCCTTTGTTTATTAGTTGTTGCAAAAATATATTTAATGTTGCGATATTTCTCGATAGTTAAGGTATTAAGGTAGTTAAGAGATAATGTTTCCTCAAGAGCAGTTCAGAATTTTGTCATACAGAGTAATTTGGATCTTGTTTTGTGATACTTTCTTATCTTTCAGGTATTAGGTGTGCTTACATTCAAACTTGCGAATTTTCAATTTATACATTATAATTTAGATTTTATCGAGACTAGATTGTTCTTGTAGCAATTTGATAGCACATTTCACCGCGTTTTCCTACTCGATTAAACACATCTTTTACCAATTCACAACATAAAACTTTTTATTCCTTAACTTTCATTAGATATGCACCGTTTTTAGTTTGTAAATGAATTATATTGGTACGAAAATTCTTTCATTTATTTTGTACTTTAAAATAAATAAATTGTATTTCATGAAATTCAATTTTTCATCATAATGTATCAGAATATTTAATTTTCCCACTCAATGTTTGCTCTCCTTAACGATTCAACTGATTTAACCAGTGCCGAGACAAAATCTGGAATAAGTTTTATTTTAATCCAAGGAAGCCAGAAAGGCCAAAACAAAACGAATAGTATATTTACTCATAGTCATAACAATAAAAGCAAAATTGCACACCGTTTTAATTCATCACCCCTTATTAACAGTCAATCGAGTAAATTATTTCCTAAAGCCAACAAGAATTTATATCCCTTTGGGCAAACAGCTATGGAAACACGGCGTATTAAGTCAAGCAAGGTAACCTTGTGTGAAATGTATTAAATATGTGTTTATATACAAACTTATAAACCGATACAATTTTTTTCGGAAAATTAGAGTTCCACTAACATAAATACTACAAATTCTCAAAGATATTTTGATCATTTGTCTAAATTTCTATTTGATTTTGTTTGCATTTTTCGGTCACATTTAATACCTTTTCCCATTCTTCTTCTTGGATCCAGAGACTTGTTTCACATTGAATGATCTAATTGTAACTATAATAAGTATTTTAAAGTTGTGTACATATACAGACCATTGAAATTTTCGTAATTTTACCCTAAATTTTTAATTATTTGTTTTATGTACATAAATACCAAAATGATAAGTGACATCTTTAAGTTATTATCGAACAATTAGTAAACTAAACCTTTGAACTACTACACCTTTTAGTAAATAAAAACTAAAAAATTTCAAAAATTCACAACAATACGAATATACTCTCACAATATGCCAAGAAATAGTGAAAAGGAGAAACCGAAATGATACTACAAAGAAAAGACCTAACAGAACAAAGATAATTCAAAGCAAGTTCATTGCAGCGACACAGCAGCCAGAAATCGGGGAACTTTATTTTCAACAAGAAACTGCGACTGAATCCATAACTAAAAGTTTTAATCACTACACCGATTAAAATAATAAACGATTAGAATATTGTAATATATTTTGTTTTGTGATTAATCAAGTCATATTATACATAATCAAATTAAAAACTAACTAACAGTAGTTTAATCTAATCCTGGTGGTAAGGTGAAAGAAATGAGAGTGAAGCCAGTTTAGAAGAATCGAAACTTCGTTTTCCGGAGATTGTACAATAAAAATCTCAGGAGTACACATTACTTAATTAGACAAATGAGAAAGACGGATTAAGCCTTTAATCCCAAAATATTCAAAACATGCTACAATGAATACACCACAACTGCTGAACTAATAGTTACGTTAGATGTGTATATCAGTTCACCGCTGCGCATTCGTTCCAACGACTTATGTTCCCTGCAAATACCAACAGGTGCCAAACAATAAATAGAGGCCTGAACCTTTATTATGAGGAGCACGGTAGAACTATCAATAACTTAAATAAAATTTATGCCTAACAAAAACTGCTTATGTTTCTGATAATAATAATTCAAAATAAATTTACCATCGCAAGAAATTCTTACCAACCATTAATAAAGCGTGAACATAAGTTGAACATGCATAAAATAAAAGAAACAACTCATTTATTATTCAAAAATAAGTCTGAAAATATTTTTCATAAAAGATAAAAATCAGAAGTGAATAAATTCTGATAAATTCTGATATTTTCTACAAAACAAATTTTAGTAAAAATAAATAATTTATAAATTATAATAAATTGCATTGTAGTGATTGGAATTTGGATATGAAAAATATTAGCCAATAAATTTAAAAAATGTAACATCAGAAATGTAGTTCAAACTTTTATAATTCTAATAATAGTATAATTTCTAAATTTTAATTAGCCATATTCTTTAGCAAAGTAACGGTTTCAAATGGGTTTTTGAACTCATTTGTAGAATGACCTAATTACTCCGTATTTCAGGAAGTCCAGAAAGTCCAACTATTAAGATGCTTCTTCCATATCATTAACGAAAAGTTCCAGGTTTTCATTTAGCAGAGATTTGTCATGATGATGCTAATCTCTGCATGTAAGTTAAAATGTTGTTTCATTCCAGAAGATGACGCGCCGATAGCTTTTAATGATTTGGCCAGAACTTTTCGCCAAAACTTACTCCAATCACAAATTATTGTAAGTACGTCGGAAGACAACAAAGGCACCATCGAGCAAATCCAAGGTTTGTACTTCGTGAGAACGACAACCTGTCCCGAACCAATAATTCAGTGGAGGCTTGGCATCGGGATTTCAACAGACGGCCGACTGTCAACATTTGTAGGAGCAGGATTACGTGGTAGTTGATTCAACGCTATCGATCCGATTTCAAAAAATCCATAGCCATCTAACTCAAAATATGTTCAACTTAATCGACGCTTACAAGTGTTACTCCCAACTCACGGAACTGTATTGTAGGCAATGTCGACATATACTTTTCAATAATATGCACTGCCTTTCGTTGAAAAATTTGAATGGATTAATTTTTTCTTAGTATTTTCCAATTTACTTTCATTTACACGCGCCTTTGTCATGTTGCAACTATGAACAGTGTTAGAAGCTATAACATTTAATTCTTCGGTCATCAAAATAAATTACTAAGACTATTAAATCCAAAATTATATTTCATTAAATCTGATTATATAAACAAATATTCTTGGGACATTTTCTAAATTTTAATTTCAACCAAATATCAACATACCATCGCATTCATACTTGAATTTCAATTTTATTAAAAATTATTTTATTTTAAAATTTCAATTATCATTTCAATTTTAATATCTTAAAATAATTTAAGTTTCAATTAAAACTTTACAAATTTTAATCATGAACTAATTTAATTTAGTATTTTAATTTTAACTCCTCACAAACAGTAAATAAGGTTTCAAGGCCAAATAGAATTTGTAATGAATGGTTTGAAATTTTGAACATAATAAGTTTCCAATTTAGTGATATTTCTACAACAAAGAAGTGAATGCAATGATTCATTAGTATAAAGTTTTAAAGTTATATTCAATGCAATTTCTAATGGCAGACTAGTTGTGAGCTTATTTGGCTTCCATCTGTAAAATGTAAAAGCTCGATTTCACTCATGATCGAAAGCAATAACTTTGTGGCCAGAAGTCAGAATCTGACTAATCAGTCGATAAGCTACATCAAATACCATAGTTTTTTTTATAAACCGCTCTTATCAAATACATTTAATTAAATAAATATCTTAATCTTAAATATCTTAATCTTAAATACATTTATTGCCTTAGAAACTAGGCATATGAAAGACTGATATCGTCATTCGGTTGACAAATAATTTTAAACATAATTAAAGTACATAAAGGCATTTTATTGTTTTCGGTTTTTTGTAATAGAAAAAAGTTTCTAAATGACATTTTCTAATGGTAGGCTAGTTTCCAGCTCATATATCATAAATATCCAATCAGGGGCGGATCCAGACCATCTAGTAAGGGAGTGGGGCGATTTTTAGGTTTTAGTGGCAAACGCATGCAAACCCACAAATCGTTGTACTTGTTTACTTTTTTTTCTTTGAGACTCATTATTATTGATTATAGCAACAATCTATAGTATTTTTATTATAATTACTGATAATAAATTAATAATACACAATTAATTAAAAATTTTAATTTTAAAAGTAATTTGTATTTACTATTTATTATATTTTAAACTAACACAGCATGGTGTTTGAAAGCGGAAGTCAATTAGGTCTATTGAGTATTATATGAAATTTAATAAAGTTATGCGGTGCGTATTTTAAATCGGACTATTGGGATACCAATATATGACGTCAATTTATAGTTAAATTTACATAGATTAATACAATAGAAGAATTGTACTCAAACTTTGAGTTCAGATTTGAATGAAGCAAAAAACTGCATTAAATACCTATTGATTGTTTTAAAACAAAAAAGAGAAAACTGCGAAGAAATGTTTGCGGAAATTTTAAAAGCAACAGAAAAAACAATAATTGAAAAAGATGGCAGTTTTTGTGTAAGAATACATAGGATACATAGGAAGAATATTACAGGCGATCAATTTACATCCTTCTACTCGATGCACTGATATTGGACATAAATACACGTTTTTCTAAAGAAAATTTGCATTGTTTCCAAATCTATTTTTTGATGCCAGAAAATATTATTAAACTGAATCACAAAGGTGTTGCCGAAACTGTTTCTGCAATGAGTAATGTCTATGGCGTTATTCTTGGACTTAGTATTCGAAACTTGATTGCACCTGACTTTACATCGGAAGTTGAACTATAGCATTGCAAATGCATGAGGATGAAGGAAGAGGAAGGAATCAAATCACTGCCTACTGATCTTTCTGTTGTTTAAGATTTGTGTGACCAGGTGCAATATAAAATCACTCACAAGTTGTTTCAAATTATTAAAATGTGCCGCGTAAGTGTTGCAAGTGCTAAAATGTGATTGAGCGTTTTGCGAAGACGGGATCTCGTAAACTAGATTTTGTGTTTTAAATTATTAAAATAATCAACAAATTAAGGTTTTGTGTACGTTACTAGTCTAACAACTAAACTCTCTAGTCTTCATCAAATGATTGTATTTCAAATTTCAATAATTATAAATTACTTCAAAATATAATTTACAAAAGGTGTATATCCACATTAAAATTGGAACATTTTTGTTAACATTCCATACTTTCTTGATAGAGAGCTGCAAAAGCCAAATGAAAATCGCAAAAGAAATTGCTACTCTTTTGGTACTCGATTGCTACTCCACATTCCGTTGCAGTTTTCCGTTTAGGCACGTTGCGATATCAGCGGTGGACGTGTTTACCATCATTTCCCAATCAGGTCATCCCCGGTGGTATTCAACAAGTGTCCGACAATATCATCGAACAACATCAATATCCAATTTATTTCAAACCTGGAATCGATTGCCCAAAAGTCACCTTATGGGATTTGTTTCTCGAGCTGTTGAACTCATTGGAATCAAGCAATATCGAATCGATCGTACTGAGTACTATCAGGAAACCCTAAACTTATCGCCCCCTATGGACCAGCCACTGTGTCCAGGAAAAATATAATTATTCTTTTCGTGAAGAAGCACTCTAATCTAACTATGATGCCATTACCTTCCAAAATTTTAATTATTTGTTGTACAGTAATAATCACTATCATTAATAATTGTTTCTATTCTGAAATATTGCTACGCGATAATCTTTAATTTTATAAATTTTTCCTAAGAATTATCAAACAAATTTGATTAAATTTCTTTATCAAAATTTCCCGTGCAAATTACAAATTTATAAATAATTAAAATTTGGTTATGAAAATTATAAAAATTAATGAAAAATCTCACTATGAAACTCTTTGTTCAATTTTCTTAAACATAAAAGCAATTGAATTTTCCGTAACAATTTCATTAGTAGAATATGGTCCCAAATGTCTATATCTGACACAAATTTTATTATTTCATTAATTTAATAAAATATTTTAATAATGCTAATTTGAAATTGTAAATTCACGTTAAAATGCCTAAATTTTGACAAAAGAATAAGCAGAAATCTGTGGACACATATTTATTAGAAATACATCCTATTCTATTTCCTAGCATCTAAATGTCAATTGGGCAAATAATTTTGATTAATTATGCGATAGTGTATTTTCTAAACAATTATAAAAATTGTATAAAAAATGCACCATTCAAACAAAGTTAGGAAATCATTTGGTGGTATATTGCACTACTAACAATAAATTAATATAATATTATGCAAAAATTTTATTTCAAATTAGCCTTTGCATCACATGCAGAAAATGGCCAATGAAATTTAAACCAAATATTTATGTCAGATCAATCTTTTCAAACTGTCATACCATGCTTTAAAAATGTGCCTGAAAAATAATTATTCACGAGTAATTAATATACCAGTCATGTGTAGCTTTAACTATTTTTCTGGCAACATTGAGAGCTTTAATAAATTTTAACAAAAAACATACCCTAAAAACATACATTCAAAACAAGGTAATCAAAACAACATAAGGTTCATGATATTTCGGCAGTCTTCACCAAGTGTGTATTTTATTCGTTATATAAATTTAATCTTAAAAGGTAACTAAAATTTTATATTTATATCTATATATTTCAAATATAATTAAGAAAAGTAAATGAATTAAGGAATTAATTGAAAAGATCAAAATAATAATAGATACAATATCAATTGAAAGGAAATTATAGTTGAAAATTCCATTGATAACTATATTAACTGAGTATAACTGTGAGGTGTTTTCAGCTGAGAATTATATATTTCAATGATTTATTAAGATAATTTTAAATGATAAATAATGGACTATTAAAATAACTTTTAAAATAATTTTTAAATTGAATTTTTTAAATTGAAAAATTAAACAAGCTTTTTAAAAGAAGTTTTATTAGTAAATAATTTTTAAATAAATATATTTTAAATGTCGAAATGTTAATAAATGGATTTGAAAATATTTTATTCAACACTGAAAATGTGATTGAAAATCATACAATATTTCATTAAATAAATACTTGAAATTATGACGTTATCTTTTGAACCGTATTTAAAAAATAATTTAGAAGATGTGTTGGCAGCTTCTAATAATAACAATATCTACAATAAAAAATAAAAATTATACAAAATATTTAGTAAGTTCCTATGTTTTTAAGGAAGCTCCAGAGTCAATTCTATCGTATTTAGCATGAACAAGTAGATTGGATTTAAGTTACTTGGCCGAAGTATGAGAAAATGGAAAATAAGTCAAGAGGTTTTGATTGATTTCAAAGTCCTTAACGCACTATATCTCACAAACAAATAAATGAGCGCAAATTAATAAATGCATAACCTAATTCATAGTTTAAAGCTTAACATATTAGAGGGCTTTTATGAGTTGATTTTTATCGGGTTGGATAGATGATCTGTGAAATAGCGTTTGTTTACAAAAGAGTGTCATGAGTTATGTAATTATTTTTTAGGCCTATTGGCCAATCATAATTTAATAATTTTCGGTTTTCAATAATTTATATTTAATTTCAAAATAAAGTATATAAAATTATTATAATTAATATAAATAATGAATATAATTAATATAAAATTTACTAAATATAATTTATCTTTCTATTATTAGTATTTTTATATTATATTTATCTAACAAAATATACACAAATATTTACCAGATTTAGGGAACTCATAATAATAATAATAATAATAATAATAATAATAATAATAATAATAATAATAATAATAATTGTTTCGACCAGTCAGAGGGGGATTGCCTCTGGACTGGCAGTTGTTTGGAGTTTTCTATCGCGTCTGTGTGCGCGGTCTGGTTAGACCGATTCTTGTTGGTGTGCGCACACAGACGCGAGAAGTAGGTTTTTATTTTGCTGATTGTAAGTTTTTATATGGATGGTTTTTTATAGAAATTATTTGATTTGATTTTTTTTGAATTTGTTTTGCTGGGTGAAATTTCTGGAATTCGTTGGAATATAAGCTATTTTTGTCTTTCGAAACCGGACGTTGGAAATAATTAAATGAATCCAGATTGGGACTATTTCGTCAAATCTGCAGATGACTCTTATACTTAAAATGGTGATACAATGAAATTGCGAATATGGGATACAGCAGATCAAGCAAGATTTAGAACTATAACCTCGTCTTATTACAGAGGAGCTCATGGAATTACTGTTGTGTTTGATGTTACCGATCAAGATTCGTTTAACAATGTTAAAAATTGGCTTAATGAAATCGATAGATATGCAAAGAGAAAAGTTCCCAATAAAATGATTGAGAAGAGTTCAGCTACAAGATTGTTTAATATTACTGAAAGTACTGGAGGTGTTATGATTGGTATGATCCCTGATTGTCGATCTCAAGTTTATCGTGTACAAGTGGAAGCAGCTCGATTTGAATCCAAAATTGGACATGAAATGCCTTGTGACATAATATGTTGTTCTATTGCGGATATTAATCATTCAATTTCGTTCAATTTCATTCAATTTCGTCCAAGGATAGCATTATCTCATGAAATTGAAATGGACAAAATGTTATTATTCAAAACTGATCCACGTGGCCCAGTAGAGGCGGATAATAAAATTGATCTTGCCTTTCTTGGATTGATTCAAATAATAATAATAATAATAATAACAACAACAATAACAATAATAAAATTCAACTTACTCAGTATCATTGAGCAGAAACCAATTGTCTTTTTCATAATTACATTTGCAAAAATAATGTCCGTTTACATTTGTCCCGATGTGATCTATTACCGATATTAATTTGTATTGAAGCTTCTTACTTGTAGCTGATTATTCAACTTTACATAATCAATAGTTATAACAAAAATAAAAACTTCGAATCCAAATGACATTAGAACATTTTACAAATGTAGTTTTCTTTTGCCCATTAATCAAAAAAGACCCTCGGTCTAAATCTGATCAATTAAATATAATTAAATATTCATTTGTAATAATTACAGATGAATAAATATTTTGGGCCGATTGCAATTTGATTAACTAATGAAACATCTTTTGTACCACCGAGGCATCGGCACTTCTAAACCGTTTCAAAAACACAGAAGTAGTAAAATTAATAATAATAATAATAATAATAATAATAATAATAATAATAATAATAATAATAATAATAATAAAATAAAAATAATAATAAAAATAAAAGCAGT
>CAUHTR010007519.1:0-48113 GCA_959609185.1 Schmidtea polychroa | reverse complement strand
TCTTCATTATTTATATTATCACTATATTTCCTAAATTATACGTATTTTACATAGCGAATTTTTAGATATTGTAGTCTTCTACATTAATTTGCATTATTATTAATAAGATAGAAGTAAGACGACTTTTTCAAATTCTATTTTTATCAAATTAATAACATATTAAAACAAAGTTTTTAAATATGTTATTATTAATATAAATATTAATTTAATATTTATATTGATTTAATTGGTTTGACTACATAGCCCTCCACCTAGATCAAGGAATGATTTGTTATTGGTTGAAATGTACGCGGGTTTTAACTTGTCTACCGAAACACGAAGGTTTCTTGTCGGAAGTTGAATTTCGAAAGTTTTGAGGTCTGGGCTTCGACTAATAATTTGGAATGGTCCATCATACATAGCCCTCAAAGTTGTTCTTGTTTCCACTTTAAGCCATACATGGGTGCATGTCTTCAAATCCTCTGGAAAGAATGTTTTCCAATTTTGTTTTCTAGTTCTTTTAATTGTTGTGTCTCCAGGTAGTTTTCCATTGATTCCAAAGACCGCTTGGCTTGGTGATTGATTATTGTCTTCTGAAACGACATTTCGAAGCCCCAGTAATACAATGGTAGATCATTGGCCCAATTTCTATTTGCATCTTCTGAATGTGTTCTCAAAGCCGTCTTGAGAGTTCTGTGAAATCTTTCAACTTTGCCATTGCATTGGGGATGGTATGGTGTTGTGTATCTGTGATCGATGTTGTGCTTTTCACAGAATTCTCTAAATGTGTATGAAATGAATTGCTTACCATTGTCTGTGATCATTATCTCGGGGGCTCCGTATCGAGCTATCCACTCGTTTTCTACTGTTTTGGTTACTAAACTGCTTGTGATATCAGAGATAGGAATTGCTTCTGGCCATGAGGTGTGTGTCAATTATAGTAAGCATGAATCTTTTATTATTTACTGATGGCCGACAATGTCGATATGAATGACTTTGAATTTTTCTGCTTCTGGATGTTCCTTCAAGCTTGACTTTGTGTGTCTCGTCACTTTATTTCTTTGACACTTTTCACACATTCTACACCACTCCCTAATTTGTGCTCGCATACAGAGCCACGCATATTTTGACGATATCAATTTTATTGTCCCATTTGCTCCTGGGTGGCATAAATTATGAAGCCGCTGGAATTCCCTGAATTGGAATGGTTCTGGCAGTATTATTCGAGGGGAGCCAGTAGACCTATCCACTAGGATTCCGTCATCATCTATACTTATTTTAAATGACTGATTTGGCTTCAAGGTTTGGGCGAATGATTGTTGTCTTTGTTGATTAATTATTTCGTTTTTTGTCATCGGCACAGTCTCAACAATATTGAGAGTATTGTTGTCTGAATTAGGTTGTCTTGATAGGAAATCTGCGACAATGTTGTCTTTCCCTTTTATGTGAATTATCTTTGCATCAAATTCGTTTATGAACTGGATCCATCGCCATTGTCTATTGGATGGGTTTTTCATTGTATTTATATATACCAATGGCTTGTGATCGGTTAGGAATTCGAATGTATTGCCGTCCAGGTGATGTTTGAAATTTTTGATGGCTAAATAGGCAGCTAATAGTTCTCGGTCAAATGTTGAATATCTTTGTTCAGTTTTGTTGAGCTTTCTAGAGAAAAAACTGATTGGTGTAAGTTTACCTTCTGCCGTTCTGTGATTAAGGCTTGCACCAATTCCAATGTCCGATGCATCCTTGCAACGATGAATGTGCGTTGCGAATCTGGAGGGGTCATTTCAGTGATTTCTTGCAGTTTTTTCTTTGCCGTTTCAAAGGCTTGCGAGTGTTGATCTTTCCAGATATATTTACGTTTGTCTTTTGCTCCGTTTGATGTCTGTTCATGTAACGGAGCCATTATACCCGCCAAATTCGGTATTAGCCAGCGATAGAATGTTACCATTCCAATAAATTGTCTCAGTGCCTTAGCATCGTCTGGCCTTGAACAGGAGGTGATTGCTTGAATCTTATCGGTTTGGGGTGAGATTCCTGAGTCTGAAATATGAAATCCAAGAAAGTTAACCTGATTTTTAGCCAAGCAGCTTTTATCTTTATTTATTGATAAATGTGCATCTTTTAGAACTTTTTCGATTGTTTGCAAATGTTTTTCATGATCTTCATTCGATTTAGAGAAAATGACGTATTGATCCATCTTTCTTCTTAACTATTACCAATGGTGACGCCCAGTCACTCTTACTTTCCCTTAGGATTCCCTTTTTGATCAAGGTATCGAATTCAGTTTGAACGGCTTCAAGCATGCGTCCACCCAGGCGTCTTACTGACTGCGCAATTGGTGGCCCAGTTGTTTCGATTGCCATTGCATGCTCAGAGCTGACTGCATTGCTTCTTTTATTAACATTTGTGATAGCTGTATTTCCGATGAAGATTTTAGCGTTTTTGCAATCCACTAGAAATCTATGATATAATAGAAAGTCTGCCCCAAGAATTGGGCGAGAAACATCTGCTACGATAAATTCCCATTTGAAATGCTGCTTTTGACCTTCAATCGTAAAATGTAGAACTTTTGAGCCATGTACTTTTATTCTACAGTTGTTAGCCGCTATGAGTCTGATCGGTGCAATTCTGGAATCGGGTTTAAATATTTTTGTTGGGATAACGCTGACATCTGCCCCAGAATCAATGAGAAAATCATATGATTTATTGTCATAGAGGACTGGAACAGTGAAAATTGCATTAATCTTTGTCGACTGTTGAGTTGAGCATTGGATCCCTGTCGTCGACATTAACGAGATCCTTGGCCTTTTCCCGACTTAACTGAATCAGACCAGCAACACGGTTTTTGGCATTTCCTGGCTTTTATTCCGAATCGTCTGTGAAAATAACATATTGTTTCTTCACTCAAATGACGTTCCTTTCGAGTAGAGCTTTCGTTTGCCCTTATGGCATTGATTTGATCTTGCAGGTTCTCTATTGCAAGCTGATGAAGTTTCCGGCAATATTTTGACTTCCCACCGGTGAGATATGCTGATCATTGATGCTTACGTGCAAGTTGGCGATGTTGACAAATCATCAATGCCAACGTTGCTCGATATTAGAAGGTATTGAATGTGAACTGGCATGGAGTTAATGAACTGATGTCTGAGAATTTTGCTCGTTTCTGGGTCACCATTGGGTTCCATTATTTTATAGTTTCTTTCTAATTCTCTAAGGAGTTGGCTTGGTTTACGATCCCCAAGTTCCTGTTTCTGTAAAAGTTTGTTTGCTGCCTCCGTTGTTGATCCTTTTGAGTCATTAATAATTGCTTCTTTAAGTGCTGAATATGGCTGCTTGACATGTGGATCCATTAAATCCGAGTACTCTTCGAGAACGCGAGATGGTAAGCTGGTTAACAAGTGAAAATATTTGGTTTTTTCGTTTCTGATTGAGGCCAGTTCCAATGCAGCGTCCACTTGTTGAAACCAAACTGCTACATTGTCGAAAAATGTTGGAATTTTCATTTGAATGTGACTACTTTCTTGAGCCACACTTCTGACACCAATGTAGTCTTCTACATTAATTTCCATTATTATTAATAAGATAGAAGTAAGACGACTTTTTCAAATTCTATTTTTATCAAATTAATAACATATTAAAACAAAGTTTTTAAATATGTTATTATTAATATAAATATTAATTTAATATTTATATTGATTTAATTGGTTTGACTACAGATATAAATAGTCCTCTTAATTTAAGATATTTTCAAAGTCATTTTAATTAGATTCAAAATTTTTATCGACAGTTAAGTTGGGGATTATAATTTATAATTTTTTTAAAATGAAGTTTATTAAATGGTTAAGAATGGATGTGTAATTTATTTGCGATCACTTTCTTAGTTTTTATATTAAGGGTCTCAATATTCCGATTCTCAATATTCCACTAATTATTATTACTAATATCTCCCCGATTTTCCATTATTTAATCATTTGTATCCCCTCGATTTTCCATTAATTATTCACTTATAACCCCCACCCCCGATATTTAATCAATTATATTCCGCCGATTTTGATTAATTATTCACTTAAAACATCCCCACAAATATTTATTTATTAAAAAATCACAAAAAATTCATTTTAGTAAAACAAAAAGTGGCAAAATATATCATTAAACATATTTTTTAATCGCGTTAAATCAAATCAAATCGCGTAAAAACAGAACGAAATAATTTTTTTGAATCGCGTTAAATCAAATTCGCGTAAAAAAAGTTCGCGTAAAAACAGAATTAGGTGTATATAATTGTCCTTCTTTTCTATAGTCATAGTGATCACAATGTAAATGAGTAGAATGACAATTGGAATGGCCATAATTATGAACGATATTTTAACACAATTGCCAATAAATAGATTCTCTTTACAGTTTAATGATAAACTGTTGTTTTTTACACGTGATAATGTCAAAGATAACTTTAACTTTTGATTAATAGTTATGTTCTCAAAGAATTTATTATTATGAAGATCAATATGTCTTTTTTCGATTAATACGATATGCAACCGATCAGCGTTAGTTTTTCGCTTGCAATGCATAATTCTTGTCATAAATTCATTTGATGTTGCTTTCGGTTTTGAATTTTGAACGCTCTCTTTGCTTGTTGTCGATGTCCATCCAACACTACCTGAATTTTATCACTTATAAAAACATTTACCCTTTTTCCGACCTTTGCCTTGTACGATACAATTATTTCCTTATAAATTTGCATTTGAACACGATTTGTTTTACTATTAAGGTATTTTGTTTCAGCTTTAGATTCTAATTTTGACCATTGATTGTTCGTACAGGTTTCATAACCACGAAGAGATTTCTGTAGATTCCCATTTTTGACAAAAGATTTTTCTTTACTCAATATCTCAATTACATAGTTTTGGAAAATTATTTTGATTTTTTGCTGTTCTTTGGCTGTCCGATACATATAAATTTTCTTCATCATCGGTTCGATTACGACAACATTCCTCCACACTTTTGTCCAAACATGAATATGTATGAAATTATACAGTTTTTGAATTGTCTTTAATTTTGTCGCTAATTGCCAATCCACTATAGAATAAACTTCTCCAATCTTTGTTTGAGTGCAATCATATGCAATTAACGAAGAGGTTTGAGTTATAATGGCACATAATATTAAGATCATAAACATTATAAACAGTAATTTTACGGGTTTTCTTTTTAATGTCCCTTCATAGTTTTCTCTCATTTCGACAACTGGTTCCATTTTTTGTTTAATCAGCTTTTCCCAACCTCCATTCTCTTTTATCCATTTGCCAACATACTTATGTAAAACTCTACTCGCCGTTATAATTATTTCCTCTGGTTTTTCCATATCTGAGCAATCATATGTTCGGATTTCTAATAATATATAACTCATAATTGTTAACACCATCTCTCTATCAATTTTTCTTGTCATCATCTCAGTTATCATGTTATCATCACAAAACTTTTTCTTGTTTCAACGCTACACAAAATCTCTTTTTAATTTTCTTTGCGATTTTTCTCACATATTTCTCTACTTGTATTCTCTCTGTTGATTCACCATATAATTCATTCACTAGAGCCCATACAACTTTCTCAGTTTACTTTGAGTCTTTTTGATCTTTCTACTGTTGAAATTTCTGTATTATTTTACATCTTATTTCATACAAATTTCTGCATTGTTTTTCTTTACTATTATTATCACTCGTCATCTTGGTCATATATGCATCATTTTTCACTTCAGTTTTCATCTCATTTTCAACAATAATCTCCTCAGCGTCATTTTCTATTTCATCTTTTTCAGTCTTCATCTTATTTTTTAACAATAATCTCTCCAGTTTCATTTTTTATTTCATCTCTTCTCATTTCTTGTTCATCGTGCATCTCATCATCACTACTCATTATATCATTTTTCCAGTTTGGTAATTCCATTTTAAAGCTTTCTTCTACTTCCTTTAATTCAAATTGTTTCATCGCAACTAAATCATTAATAAACGTTTCCTGATTCGTCAAAGATCCATTTTCATCAAATTTTCGTGGTACGCAACCACAATCAAATAAATACTCATCATCATCTAACTCAAAACCTTTGTATGTCAATACAATTATTCCATCATTGCCCATAATTTCTGCTGTTCTTCGTGGTATTTTACTCACTTTCGTACACCAATGCTCGTTGGTACATTCCACTCCTTGATCATTTATTTTTAACATTATTACGAATAGCTCAATATAAACTCTAAATTCTTGTCCAAATTTTCGAATAAGCGTTTTTATCATTTCACTATATTTATTATCACAATTCACATAGGGTCTGACATATTCTAAAATTCTAATTTATCTTCCACTTTAAATTCTAAATTCAAAATATTATTTAAATTATCAATAATATCACCTGTATCTCCCTTGATTAATGCTTCATTTAATTCAAATTTAATTTTATGGACATCATATTTGATTGGTTTTTCATTGGCAATTATGCTCATTATTTGTATCTCATTTTCAACACCGAGGATCAATCCACAATCTATCAAAAATTCGTCGTCTTCCAACATTCGGCCCATAAATCTAAGTTCTACTGCCCAAACTTCACATTTGTGCATTATTTCTCTTTTTAGTTCGCGTATTTTTCCATATGCTTCAATTTGATACTCGGATTTGGTGCCGTCTGATGCATTTGTTCTAATAAATATCGGGTCTAACCATTTGAATTTTCGTAAAGTTTGGCCAAATTCTTTCATATACTTTTCAAATACATCTCGCTTTTCCACACTTGCTGCATAACATTCCGTACAAAGTTTAATAACAGTGTTAATTTTTGTTAAACTCAACGGTATATCCGTTAGCTTTATCAACACTTCTGTCCATTTCTGAGAATTTGCGTCAGGTTCTGTTACTAATTTTCTGGCCTTAGCAATAAGTATTGTACTCTTTTCACTTTGCATATCCGTTTTAACTCGGCTTCTTGTAACATCATTAAGTTTGGATTCATCTGCCTTCAATTTTCGTCTTGTCATCATATGAAAATCTGTTTCTTCATCTGATTCGAATTTCACCATCAATTTATTCAATTTTTGATGTATTAAATTAAATAATTAATAAAAATTTTTTAAATTATTAAATTAAATTTTAAATGTTAAAATTTTAAAAAAATAATATATTTTTTTTATAAAATAAAAATTTTTTTTATATATAATTAATAAATTTGTTTAAAATCCTTAATTTAATGAGTTATTATATCCCACCTGATGATGACAGGAAAACTGTCGAAATTAATCGTGAAACGAATGTTTGATTGGCGTTATCTTATAATTAAATCATTGCCATGTATGTTTAACTATTTATTCAATAATAATAATAATAATAATAATAATAATAATAATAATAATAATAATAATAATAATAATAATAATAATAATAATAATAATAATAATAATAATAAATACGATGATAATTTAAGAACAATAAGAACAATAATTTAATAATAATAGTAACGTTATTCTTGGATTGGTTTTCATCCTGAAATCAAATTGTTCGTTTCAAAATCGGTCTTTGAAATTTATCGGAATTCCTGGGACAAGATCTTGCAATATGCCCGTAATTTCTGCATAAATGACATTGAATTTGCCCATTTAAATTCACATTATTTCTTTGTGGTGATGGTGACATTGATGGTGATCTTGATCTTGAAAAACAATTTCTGGAAACGTCCTTTTCTACCACAACGATAACATTGTACTTCATTAAAATTTGACTTCACATTAGGAATTGCTCTCCGAAAATTCATTCCTCTATTATCTCTTTGCCAATCTGGACTGAATCTCATGGGTACTCTTTCAGAATTATTTTTTAAGCAACACTGATTTGTATAATGGCCAGTTTTCTTACAAATATCACACTGAATAACTTTAGCTCTCTCAGTGCCTGGTGAATTTTGGCTTGCTCTGTTCATTTTATTATTATCGTTTCTCCATTTTGGTGATAAGCTCTTTGATCGTTGAAATCTATTTCCTGATTCCAAATTGTCTTGGGTTGGGGTTATTGATCTCTCTCTTTGTACTGGAATTATTGCAAATACCTCAGATTTATTTTTAGAGCTCTTTAGATTCAATTCGATTTTCATTGCCTTTTTAACTAGTTCATCGAAATTGTCATACTCTACAAAACATAATGCCGTTTTTATCTGTTTATTTACTCCTGACAAAAATTGGTCTTGAATCAGTTCCTGCATCTGTTGGGCTAATCCTGGTTGTTTCGAATCTTCTTCAAAGGATTTGCTGGCAAGGGTCGATAAATGATATGCAAATTCGCTCACTGTTTCATTTGGAATTTGAACTCTATTATAAAATTTCTGGCGCATTAGTCTCTTTATATCTCCTCCAATGAGTTAAGCAGCCAATGCATCTTTTTTTTGGCCCAATCATTGCCGATTGTTTTCATGTCGATTTGTTGCCAAGCCTCTCTAGCAGCTCCTTTAAGATATAAGGGTAATCTTTGAATCATGGTTGCTTGAGACCATCCATAAGCCGTTGCATACATATAGTAATCGCTCATAAAATCAACAAAAATAATTGGATCTCCTCCATATTGCTCTACTGGCAATCTTTGACAACTGGCAAAATCATTATTTTCTTTAATAACTGAAACTGGTAAATCTTCACTGCTCATTATCTTTTCCTTTTTACTCTGGCTTCGTAAATAATATCGGTTCACTTTAATAGATTATTTGTTTTCAAATTGAACAAAATCTAGATCTCCAATTATTATTACAATAAATAATTTACCCTTTTCAAAATCACTTTTATAATTTCAATTTACCACACTTTATTTTCACAATTTTCCTTTTCAACAATCTCTTCACAAACTTTTGATCACGTCGGGCTCACCAAAATATGTTTGGTTATTGAGTTGGTGATAATTTTTTATGTTACTCTGACTCCAAACGTGTCTTTATTCGATTCACAAATAACACTTGACAGCAGAAATCTTTCTCTTTACACTGCCAATAAATTCACCACTGTGCTTGGTTACTATACAATGCTTATTACAACACTCGGTGAGGAATAGCACTTATGTATAACACCGGATTAAAAGATCACAAATTACTGATTGGTTTCTAAATTGGGATTTTGAGCTGGTTGTTTTCTTTGACTTTCTTCACAACTTTATTCAAATAATCAAATAACTTCTTTTCGTTTTATTTTTCAACTAATTCTTTTCTTCAACTCTTCTCCAATAATTATTCTCCGCAATTATTTCCTTTACAATTATTTTGACAATCGTTTGTCCAACAACGTTTCCTCCAACGTCTAAATTTCACCAATAATTTTATCTCTCAAATCGTCTTCCAAATTGTTTTCAATTTCGCATCACTTTGTCTCTAATTTTCTTCTCTCTTTTGTTCTAATTTCATGTTCACCAGTTTTCCTTTATATAGTTCGCTTCTCTTGTGGCACTCCAGATAATCACGTGTTTTTCCATTTTCCTTCTCCTGAATTCCCCGACTGTCCAATTTTTATCGCTGACAGCTGTCAAGTTATTTTCCTTTTTTGTTCGACCGCCTTCTACCATCAATTCTGTTATCACTAGCAAGCTGTCGAGATAAGGATATTGTTTTTTTCCTTTTTCCCCGACTTCAAAATTCCTTCTGCTTTTTGTACTAATTAATTAGTACTGACCTTGGTTTTCATTTTCCTGTTTGATTCCTTTTATTTCCTTTATCTTTCTCATTTTTAATTTCTTTTTACTTTCGTTTTCTTTTCTGAGTTCCAATAGATCGTCCCGTTTGTCATGGCGATCTTCCCCCAGGTAATTTTATTTATTTATTTGTAAATTGTTATTTAGGTATCCTCAACATATATATGTTTGATATATTTGTTAGATATATATAGATGTTAGTATCATGGTCATACTTTCAAAGGTTTATGAATGGTCCTGAACAACTCCACTCTTAGCTGATTTTGGCTTTATGGTTTTTTTCATCTTTGCCCACTGTTAAGAGCTAGTCCCCAGTTCCAAGTCAATTTCTGGAAAAGATTTGAATTCCTTAATTCTCGATTCATAATTTTGGGACCATTTTTCAAACCATTCAATCAGTCCAACAGTAAATCGTGATAATGAAACTCTTTCTCTCAAAGAATCTTCATCTTTCATAACTCTGTTGAATGCTTCGAGAGCATTGTTTGTGCTTGGTGTAAGTTTGTTGGCAACTTCAAACCAATTCTTATTTGAATTAAGCCATTCAGCAGAGAAGTATTTGGTAAATTATTTGTTACCTTCCACTTTTTCATGAATAAACTTGATGCTTTTTCAAAAACTTCTGATGAATGACTGAGTTGCAATATATCAATGTCAGTCAAAATTTCTTGTCTGTCTTCTTTTGGAATCAATAATTCCACTTTTTTCAGAACATTTTTTTTCATGTGAGCCCAGTGCATAAAAAACCATATATCCCCCTCCCCTTCCCATCAAATGTCTTTGTTCTAAAAAGGATGAGTCATTGGGTTTGTTCCAAAAATGATACCTTTATTCTAAAAAGGGTGAGTCATAAATGAGTCACGTGACCTTGTTGCTAAAAATAGAATGACCTTGAAGAATCATTGAGGAGCCATGTGACCTTGATAAGTCATGGCGGGGGGGGGTAGTGCAAAAAAGACATAATATATATAACAGGCTATCGATAAAATATTATTGATTATCACTATATTTATAAATTACCTTTCTGCTCATTAACTTTATCTAAAATCAAATTATTATTTTGATATTTCTATTATATTTCATTTATTACTTTTATTTTTCTTCCAAACTGAAACACCTGTAAAAATATATTTAATTGGTGAATCCAAGAGAATTTTAAAATAATTGTCTATATAAATCAGTGACCTTCAAACTCTTCATAATATTAACTATCTATAATAATAGTAATAATAATAGTAATAATAATAATAATAATAATAATAATAATAATAATAATAATAATAATAATAATAATAATAATAATAATAATAATAATAATAATAATAATAATAATAATAATATTAATAATATTAATAATAACATCTTTGTTCTAGTGGAGTCCTGTTTTATGAGTCATTTTGTTCTAAAAATGATGAGTTATTGTCTTTGTTCTAAAATTCCTTTGTGGACGGTAGTGCATAAAAAACCATATATCCCCCTCCCCTTCCCATCAAATGTCTTTGTTCTAAAAAGGATGAGTCATTGGGTTTGTTCCAAAAATGATACCTTTATTCTAAAAAGGGTGAGTCATAAATGAGTCACGTGACCTTGTTGCTAAAAATAGAATGACCTTGAAGAATCATTGAGGAGCCATGTGACCTTGATAAGTCATGGCGGGGGGGGGGGTAGTGCAAAAAAGACATAATATATATAACAGGCTATCGATAAAATATTATTGATTATCACTATATTTATAAATTACCTTTCTGCTCATTAACTTTATCTAAAATCAAATTATTATTTTGATATTTCTATTATATTTCATTTATTACTTTTATTTTTCTTCCAAACTGAAACACCTGTAAAAATATATTTAATTGGTGAATCCAAGAGAATTTTAAAATAATTGTCTATATAAATCAGTGACCTTCAAACTCTTCATAATATTAACTATCTATAATAATAGTAATAATAATAGTAATAATAATAATAATAATAATAATAATAATAATAATAATAATAATAATAATAATAATAATAATAATAATAATAATAATAATAATAATAATATTAATAATATTAATAATAACATCTTTGTTCTAGTGGAGTCCTGTTTTATGAGTCATTTTGTTCTAAAAATGATGAGTTATTGTCTTTGTTCTAAAATTCCTTTGTGGACGGTAGTGCATAAAAAACCATATATCCCCCTCCCCTTCCCATCAAATGTCTTTGTTCTAAAAAGGATGAGTCATTGGGTTTGTTCCAAAAATGATGCCTTTATTCTAAAAAGGGTGAGTCATAAATGAGTCACGTGACCTTGTTGCTAAAAATAGAATGACCTTGAAGAATCATTGAGGAGCCATGTGACCTTGATAAGTCATGACGGGGGGGTAGTGCAAAAAAGACATAATATATATAACAGGCTATCGATAAAATATTATTGATTATCACTATATTTATAAATTACCTTTCTGCTCATTAACTTTATCTAAAATCAAATTATTATTTTGATATTTCTATTATATTTCATTTATTACTTTTATTTTTCTTCCAAACTGAAACACCTGTAAAAATATATTTAATTGGTGAATCCAAGAGAATTTTAAAATAATTGTCTATATAAATCAGTGACCTTCAAACTCTTCATAATATTAACTATCTATAATAATAGTAATAATAATAGTAATAATAATAATAATAATAATAATAATAATAATAATAATAATAATAATAATAATAATAATAATAATAATAATAATAATAATAATAATAATAATATTAATAATATTAATAATAACATCTTTGTTCTAGTGGAGTCCTGTTTTATGAGTCATTTTGTTCTAAAAATGATGAGTTATTGTCTTTGTTCTAAAATTCCTTTGTGGACGGTAGTGCATAAAAAACCATATATCCCCCTCCCCTTCCATCAAATGTCTTTGTTCTAAAAAGGATGAGTCATTGGGTTTGTTCCAAAAATGATGCCTTTATTCTAAAAAGGGTGAGTCATAAATGAGTCACGTGACCTTGTTGCTAAAAATAGAATGACCTTGAAGAATCATTGAGGAGCCATGTGACCTTGATAAGTCATGGCGGGGGGGGGGGGTAGTGCAAAAAAGACATAATATATATAACAGGCTATCGATAAAATATTATTGAATATCACTATATTTATAAATTACCTTTCTGCTCATTAACTTTATCTAAAATCAAATTATTATTTTGATATTTCTATTATATTTCATTTATTACTTTTATTTTTCTTCCAAACTGAAACACCTGTAAAAATATATTTAATTGGTGAATCCAAGAGAATTTTAAAATAATTGTCTATATAAATCAGTGACCTTCAAACTCTTCATAATATTAACTATCTATAAATAAGTCTGCCACCCACCTAAATTTTTACAAAACTAATTAAAATCTAAATACTCTGTTTAATGTTAAAATAGAATGGAGTGTTTGAGTTTTCAGAGTCAATGCGACCCTTGTGTTTGGTGTTTTAATGCCAAAGATTAAATGTATGATTTGACGTTAGAGAAAAGCATTTTAAAATCAACCATCTTAAAAATATCTAGATTGTTGCTGTCATTGGTGAGAAGATTAGTTACTGGATTGAATCCAAACTCGACAAGGTAAGACGTGAGAAACGCCATATAGAAGATTTCTCAAGTTTGGGGACAGTTGCAATTTATTATGGCTGCCAAATTTGGCTAAAGCCACATTTTCTGTAAAGGACACGTGCAGCCTCATCATTTTTCAATTACAACAATTCTTGAAACTATATTTAAGGTTCAAGAGCAGTTGCTTTTAATGGTCAGAATAATATTTTTCGCAGAATAATATTTTGTCGATACAGTGCCAAATTCTGAATAAATATGGCAATGGTCGTCTTGGAAGGTGATTATTATGTTTAATAAGCTTTGATAAAAAAGCTTTTTAAAAATAAAATGGCATTGATTATAATTATTATCATTAAGTTTTTTCCTCTTTATTGTTACCAGGTTGCTGGCAATTGAAAAAACCCTTTCGTTCTCGGTAGATGTAGGCTGAATAGTTTTAATATATTCGAAGATTTTGTTTAAGTTGAGAGTAATTATACCAGTACATTCAGACATATTTATTTCTTTCAGGTAAGATAGGTTTGTTTGTTCTTTAACTCTCCTTGGTTTTAAACAATTTCCAATGTTCACTTTAAGTTTTTCTGATAATGAAACTTCAGAACATTGTACATCATCCTCCTCGTCCTCAGCCGAATAAGCTTCCACGTCCTCTGCACTAGCACTTGTTGTAAAAACCTTTGAATCCATTTCTTTAATACTTTTAATAATTTCAGTTTTATTATTAAGTTTAAAAAAGCCATCAAATCCTAATGTCAAGCTGTCTTTAAATGTTGATGGGTTCTGTAGGAAATTAATTGTAAAGATAATATTCTTGTTTCTTCGTTTTTCAAGACGTAATTTCAACGCTACTAGAATTTGCTATATCAGTTTGTTGAGTTTCTTATTTTTGTGTTACACAATGAATGGTTAATAACCCAGTAACAGTGGTTTTCAAATGCCCAATGAATTCCGATAGCGGAAACCATCACAGATGCGCCATCAATTGCACAAGTAACGATGTTGTCAAAAGGACTATATTTCGTGTCAAAAAAAGTTCTCAAAATTATTTTTTACGATCAGTGAGTAATTTTTCTGCAAAAATAATTCTTCTTAATGTATCTTGTCTCCATCCATATATCTGGCGTATGTCATTAACAACGTTTCATGCCCAGGAAACATAGATTCATCCGTTTGCAATGAAAATTTAGTGACCCATGAGATTGCAACCAGATATTCTTCCACATTTACTACCAAACGTCTCAATACGTCTCTGAATAGACATGCCACTGAGCATAATAGAATGCAACAAGTCCGTCTACTACTTGTATGTTACTCTTTTGACACATTGTGGTATTGTTTGTCATTTCTTAAAACTGCTTATACAGATTTTTAAAAAATTCCATTTTTTAGAATTGAAATGTGCTGAAGTCGTGATGATTTCATTTGAAAATGTTTGTTTACAAAAAAGCTCATTGGAACTTGCTTGCCATTAGAAATCCAATTAATCCATGTGAGATATAGTCAAACGAATATTGACGGCAACACTTCTTCTTTGGTAACTTTTCTTTAATCAATCCTAAGGATAAGTAAATGCGAACAAATAAAGTATTTATGTAGGCAAGCTAGAACTATTCCTACCGAATTCAGGTGAAAAAAAGCCATGGAAAAAAGCAAAAAGCAATTTAGATAATATGTATGTAACAAAGCATATAACCATCTAAACATAACTTCCTATTCTCATTTCAGACTTTCAATAATTTTATATTCCATTATGCTAAATATAATACTAGAATTTTATAATATATATTTATTTATTTTATTCTATTATTTAAAATATTAAAAATTATGAATGAATGATAAAAGGTTTTTAATCTTCAAATAAACTATAAAGTTTTATTGGCTTTTATTTACACATTTGTGACTTTTATTTCCGTGCCATTTTTCCGTAGATTTTTATTCCTTCGCTTTTTTTCCGGCATCCATTCCTACCTGCATTGTGATTGTGTTCCTGATACTTGTATTATTGATAAAATCAAAAGACAAATTGGAAACTTTAATATAGCACCTTGTAAGATGAGTAATTGAATGACTATGTAGTGCTTCTAACTTCCACATTAACTTTAAATATATTATTAAATTAATTAAATTAAAATTATTGTTAAAATATTCTTTTCATTCAAAAACGATATAAAACAATTCATGAATCGCAAACGTTAACTCTCATCTAAATCAATAAAATAATATACCAAACGTTCAAGAAGCTGAAACCATTATTTTCCTAGTTGTGATCTTTCTGTTGATGAGCTTGATCATCAACACCTTCTATTCAACCAAAGAAATTTTTCTTAGAATACTAATTCGAGATTCAAGTGATTCTCATGATAAAGTTCGTAACGAGAGCCGGACTGACCATCCGTCATGGAGTTCTTCATTAATTTTTTTTGATATATTGAAGAAAATCTCTCATTGAAGCTCAATCTGCTAAATCCATGAGCTGAGGAAACTTTATCTCTTACAACATTTTTTATTTTTCTGAATAAGTTGTCAATAGTATTTGGAAATGGACTATAAGGAAGCATATATTTTATTTTCTTTCAACAGAGATTTTCTATGCGCCTATAGTATAATTCATTATTTATTGTCATGGATTTAATTGAATGTTACTTTTAGGCTATGACAGAAGCACATTTATTATATGTATGTTTTATTTATATTTTTAAATCATTAAATCAATTACGCTTTGGAATAGGACCTTTACGAATGTGTGTGCGTATGCTTCTGACATATGCTAGTTACAACGGGTTACACAACGTCATATGCATGGTCAAAGAGCTATCGTCTATAAATACAGAGAGCGTCTATCGACTACCCACTCTCATCCTAGAGCTCACAAAATATTTTCTAATGCCCACAAATGGGTGATATCGCTCAAGTTGAAGATCACTGATTTACATATAAATTTAGCTTACCGAGATTTGTTGTCCTTGATTTATTTACTTCTAAAATATGTATTAAAATTTGTTTTGTTAATATTTATTTTAATAAGTCACTTGGTTTAGTGAGATCTTCAGCTTTAGGTTGATCCTAGAAATAATCATTCAATACTAATAAAAATTACAATGATTCTCAATCCATTGACATTTGCTTAAATTTCGAATAGTAATGAATAATATTTTATTTTTTGCATTTTAGTACTTAAATTCAAAAAAATCAACCAAAAAAACATGATTTTTGAAATTCTATTTCACTCAAAACTAAAATTTCAATATATGTTCTCAATGCTATGAAATATTTAATATTACGTTAAATTCATTTTGCGTGACCAAGACGAAACCCTATATTATGTGATCATGATAATATTAATCATATTAATTATTGGTTCAAACTTATATAACATATTTAAGGTATAATTACGTTATCTCTTTAATCCGAACTTAATGAATTNTAATTAATTATAAGATAAATAGAAGTATCTAAATAATCATCCTTATTTAAAAAGATCAAATCAGGATGAAAGATTTTAAAATAATTCAAGGTCATACCATATATTAAATTGAAAATTAAAGGTTTAAAAAATATTTTGTCTAAGTTCCAATTTCTCTTTATATATTTTTTTAAATGAAAAAAATTCAATAAATATATTTTAGCGTTAATTAATTAAATAGAAAAAACAATAAAATAATCATTTTAGGTTTTCTTTGTATTATATATATTGAGACTGATAATAAAATTATTAATTACTAGTTTTAAAACAAATAAATTTTAAAATTGAAGTATCAATGAAAGTGCTTGTAAAATGTATAATGAAAATACGCTTGTAGACTGTCCAGTAAATTCGAACATTTGCTACTTTTTAAATTTATGTGCAAATTGAACTTTTAAGCTCAAATAGCAACCACGCCATAACATTATCCATCACATTTTACCCGATGCGTAGAATACATAGAATACTGATAGAATTCATTTATCTGATTTTGTCCGTAGTGGTCTATTTCTACCTTATTTTAGGTACCCACATTTTACCAGAATCGATTATCGCTAAAATAATCATCAAATTCGAACAACTTTAAGTGAGACAAAATAAAATTAAATTAAGAAAATCCAAAATATAAAACTATTTTTAGTATTTAGCCACAATTGAATTTGTATTTTGAATTACTGGATCATTACTTGATCATGATCATTCCTTGCATTGTTGCTTGCGGATCCCTTTGACTTGGTCTATACCACTATAGTTTTAAGACGAGAAATTTTATTTTAATTTAAACAATTAATTTTGATACAAAATATTTGAAATTCAATTTATTAATATTAGATATTTTCTAAGTTAGAAGCCGCAGTGAATTTTCTTTGAATGTTTATGATGCAATTGGCACATATTGTTGGTACATATTTCGTGTAGACTTTCTTCCATAAGGTTTTAGGACTCTTAATCTTTGGTCTTTGAGGATCTAATCTGAATACTTTACAACGTTCTTGAGAGCTCTATTTTAACAAAGCTCTTAACACTGCACTATAGGGTCCAAGTCTGATAATCTTTTTTTCACGAAATTCTTGGTGATACAGAACTTCTTCAATTTTACTGTGGCAAGGTGCAATATCAATTACCATAACAATTGATTAACCATGTCTAACCATTGCTTTTTCATCCATTTTTTTCATCAACGCTTTTGCATTTTCTTTCTTGAACGAAATAAATCCAACTGTAATTATGCAGCCTTCATTATTACATGAATATTTGTACATTTTGAACTAGCTGCTATAGTGAGGCATCTTGTTCCCTTCAATGATCTGCTCCGTGTTCTTGAATAATGAATGTTTAAATTCGTTTTATCCATAAACACGACAGCTTTTTCAATCATTTCAACAAAATAATGTAAATAAAATAATCTAGTTTATATTTCCTATGTTTATTAGTTGTTGCAGAAATATATTTAATGTTGCGATATTGCTCGATGGTTAAGGAAAGAGCAGTTCAGAATTTCGTCATACGTAGTAATTTGGATCTTGTTTTGTGATACTTTCTTATCTTTCAGGTATTAGGTGTGCTTACATTCAAACTTGCCAATTTTCAATTAATACAATATAATTTAGATTTTATCGAGACTAGATTGTTCTTGTAGCAATTTGATAGCACATTTCACCGCGTTTTCCCACTCGCTTAAACAAATCTTTTACCAATTCACAACATAAAACTTTTTATTCTTTAACTTCATCATAATGTAGCAGAATATTTAATTTTCCCACTCAATGTTTGCTCTCCTTAACGACTCAACTGATTTAACATGTGCCGAGACAAAATCTGGAATAAGTTTTTATTTAATCCAAGGAAGTCAGAAAGGCCAAAACAAAACGAATAGTATATTTACTCATAGTCATAACAATAAAAGCAAAATTCCACACCGTTATTTTAATAACTAAAGTAACGGTGTGGAATTTTGCTTCTATTTTAATTCATCACCCCTTATTGACTTGTCAATCAAGTAAATTAAGAAAATCAAGAAAATGCGACTGAATCCATAACTAAAAGTTCTAATCTCTACACCCATTAAAATAATAAACGATTAGAGTATTGTATTATATTTTGTTTTGTGATTAATCAAGTCGTCTTATACATTACATAATCATATTAAAAACTAACTAACAATAGTTTAATCTAATCCTGGTGGTCAGTCGAAAGAAATGAGAGTGAAGCCAGTTTAGAAGAATCGAAACTTCGTTTCCCGACAGAATCTCTCGTTTTGGAAGATGAATCGAGGCCAGAGATTGTACAATAAAAATTTCAGGAGTACACATTACTTAATTAGACAAAGGAAAAGAACGGATTAAGCCTTTAATCCCAAAATATTTAAACACATACTACAATGAATACACTATAACTGCTGAACTAATAGTCAGTTCAAAGCTTCGCATTCGTTCTAACGACTTATGTTCCCTGCAAATACCAACAGATGCCAAACAATAAATAGAGGCCTGAACCTTTATTATGAGGAGCACGGTAGAACTATCAATAACTAAAATAAAATTTATGCCTAACAAAAACTGCTCATGTTTCTGATAATAATAATTCAAAATAAATTTACCATCGCAAGAAATTCTTACCAACCATTAATATACCGTGAACATAAGTTGAACATGCATAAAATAAAAGAAATAACTCATTTATTATTTAAAAATAAGTCTGAAAATATTTTTCATAAAAGATAAAAATCAAAAAAGAATACTACTGATAAATTCTGATAAATTCTGATAAATTCTGATAAATTCTGATATTTTCTACAAAACAAATTTTAGTAAAAATAAATAATTTATAAATTATAATAAATTGCATTGTAGTGATTGGAATTTGGATATGAAAAATATTAGCCAATAAATATAAAAAATGTAACATCAGAAATGTAGTTCAAACTTTTATAATTCTAATAGTAGTATAATTTCTAAATTTTTATTAACCATATTCTTTAGCAAAGTAACTGTTTCAAATGGGTTTTTGAACTCATTTGTAGAATGACCTAATTACTCCGTATTTCAGGAAGTCCAGAAAGTCCAACTATTAAGATGCTTCTTCCATATCATTAACGAAAAGTTCCAGGCTTTCATTTAGCAGAGATTTGACATGATGATGCTAATCTGTGCATGTAAATTAAAATGTTGTTTCATTCCAGAAGATGACGCGCCGGTAGCTTTTAATGATTTGGGCCATAACTTTTTGCCAACACTGACTCTAATCACAGATTATTGTGAATAAAAGTACGTCGGAAGACAACAAAGGTACCATCGAGCAAATCCAGGGTTTGTACTTCGTAAGAACGACAACCTGTCCCGAACCAATAATTCAGTGGAGGCTTGGCATCGGGATTTCAACAGACGACCGACTGTCAACATCTGTAGGAGCAGGATTACGTGGTGGTTGATTCAACGTTATCGATCCGATTTCAAAAATCCAGAGCCATCCAACTCAAAATATGTTCAACTTAATCGACGCTTACAAGTGTTACTCCCAACTCACGGAACTGTATTGTAGGCAATGTCGACATATACTTTTCAATAATATGCACTGCCTTTCGTTGATAAATTTGAATGGATTAATTTTTTCTTAGTATTTTCCAATTTACGTTCATTTATACGCGCCTTTGTCATGTTGCAACTATGAACAGTATATAAGGTTTCAAGGCCAAATAGAATTTGTAATGAATGGTTTGAAATTTTTAACATAATAAGTTTTCAATTTAGTGATATTTCTACAACAAAGAAGTGAATGCAATGATTCATTAGTATAAAGTTAAAAGTTATATTCAATGGAATTTCTAATGGCAGACTAGTTGTGAGCTTATTTGGCTTCCATCTGTAAAATGTAAAAGCTCGATTTCACTCAAGATCGAAAGCAATAAATTTGTGGCTAGAAGTCAGAATCTGACTAATCAGTCAATAAACTGCATCAAATACCATAGATTTTTTATAAACCGCTCTTATCAAATGTATTAAATACATTTATTGCCTTAGAAACTAGGCATATGAAAGACTGATATCCTCATTCGGTTGACAAATAATTTTAAACATAATTAAAGTACATAATGGCAAACTGGTTTTACAATAACCAAACTTCGCATTACATTCTGGATGCGACATCATTTTTCCCGTAGAAACTTCAAAAGTTCCTTCGTACTCGATCAGCTCTACTGTGTAATCCTCAACTGTTACCACATAGCTTACTACATTAGAACCTCGTAGTTTCTTTCTACCCTGACAAGAACCATCATCTGCTATTGGTCCTCCCCGGGTAATAGTTATACCCAATTTCTTTCCCTCTTCAGCAGTAATTGTCACTTCATCATCTATTTTGACCGTCTTTGATCGAAAAGCATTTACACAATCCTCTGGTGGGATTATCAAGGGTACGGAAATAAGTTTGGCTCCTAAAAATGCTGAATAACTATTTGATCCACAATAGTATTCAAATGTCGCTCTCTGTATTCGACATTCCCTTATCCTTGTTCGGTAAAATTCTGTTTGTTGATAAACGTAAAATTCTACATCTTCCCTTTTAGCCACTTTGTCGGGATATGCTTCCTTGCATTCCACTGTGTCTACTAATGAGTATATTCGTGATAGTATTGGTTCACTACAATCATATGCCGTTAAGGAATTCGTTTGTCTCAATATTCCCATCATTACTAACAACATCATCATCCAACTGGTAAATCCACCTGTTCCCCGTGGATTACTCGAAATGTTTTCCGTTAGTAATTCCTCATTTAACTCATATTTTCCTTTTGTCTCTTTTATCTCCCAAAACTTGTGTTCGGTCATCCATGTTCCGAAATTCACTTCTATAATATTAGTCAACCTATCTAAGGCTGCTTGAATTCCTGACTGATCATCCTTAAGTATCATTAAGGCATTTTTAAACATTAAGGCTAAAATCGTTATCATTTTCCCTTTCGTCATTCCTTCATTTAGGAATTGTTCTGCCACTTCGAACATTTCTTGTTCCGTGGTATTTCCTGGGATCTTGCCCATTGTTTTCTTTATCTTTTCAGTGATTTTCTCAACGTTTATATCTTTATCTTTCTTGATTTGCCATTCAGGCTTAATCAATCGTAATATCTGATTTAATTTCCTCCATGTTTCTGTTTTACTACTGGCGTCTCCAACGCTTTTATCTATTTGGCTAGCTATTCCTGCTAATGCCTGTCTAGTAACATTTTGCATAGTTACTGGCCTTAGGAGTTCTCTTGGAGGCGGGTTCATTTGACTCTTTCTCGGTCTCCCTCTCCTCTCCTTCTTTCTCCTATTTTCGACCAACTTCGGGCTCACCCTATCCCTTGGTGGCTCCAATAATTGCGAGGTACTTGCTCCAATGTTTGTCTCATTCTGGTTTAGTTGTATGATTTTATCTTCTTCTGGTGGAAATATCTCGATCAACTCATCCTCGGTGTTGTCGAGTTCCTTTAAATATCTATCTATCTCTTCATCGAGATCTACAGTCTTTGCTGGCTCTAGATGAGTATTATCATCTACTTGTTTCTGCTCGAGAGGAACTGTCTCCTCCTCAATTTCTGCATTATCCGGCAATCTCAAAGTTGCCCACTGATCCTTTGGAAACTCTATAAACAATATCATTACTATCGTTTCTTCTTGGGGAAAACATCCCACATCTACTAGAAATTCGTCGTCATCCACCTGACAACCATGTATCATTATTAGGAATGATTCTTTTACTATTTCTGATATCCTTTTTCTCAGTTTCTTTACTCTATGATAACATGAGAATTGTTGTATCAGGTGTCCTCTCCTGGGTATCCTGATATTTAACATCACTGGACCTTGTCTACCTTCCGATTGTCTGATAGCATGTCCATTTTTAATCAACAGCATCTTCGCTTGTGTCTGAAATTGTGATGTCTCTTTTACTAAAGGCACCACCAAAGGCATTATCTCTCTAAGAGTATCTACTGGGATTCGCAACTCCAGTATCCAATCCATTATCATCTTAATGGCCTCCCCATCTCTTGGGTTTTTCATCAGCTCGATTCCCAATCTATGTGGTACGGCTGATATTTGATTTAATTGATCAATTTCAATCTCGTTTATTGTAAGGACATTATCCAAGTCCACTACTGTAACAGTTTCCTTGTGAAACTTTGCTTTTATAACCATATGTTTCCCTGGTAGTATACCACAATCTAACAGGGTTTCTCCCTCTAATAACCTTTCTCCCAATAAATATAGTTTGCATCTCAATTGAGGTTTTACCACAGAAACTCTCTTTGCCAATGCTTCTACCTTTTCACTTGGGTTAATTGTATATCTACGAAAACAACCCTTTGGGAAAGATACAAAAATTGTAGAATCCTCCAGATTCTCTCTTTGTTTCCAATTTAAGCCAATATTTCTCAGAATTTCTCTCAATTCTGGATAATATTCCTCATTTCTGTCTAACTCTGATATGATATCCATTACTTTGTCAACCTCATTCTCATTAACGGGGTTTAAACGAATATTTTCTAATTTCTGTCTCATTTCCCTTTGCCATACGCTCTTGCGTAATAATAATTTTCTACAGTCATCGATGGGATTTCTTTCCTCTTTCGATGCTTCTCTAACCTTTATTGGTTCACTACCACACTCACCTCGCATGGATGATGTGGCTATACGAACTTCCGGCTCACTGACCGAAGCCCATCTTTTTTCCAAAACTTCTGTTGGAACAATTACTTTAGCTGCTGGATCCATAAAATAAAAGGACACAAATTTACTAAGAATCCTAACAATAATTGATTTCTTTCAAGAAACTGTTCTCACAATTGAGTTAAAACTATTGAAAATTTAAATTCTTCAAGTCTTTTAACTTTTCATCCGCGAATTTTTCCAAAAGTTAAACTTTGCGCCAAAGCGAAATTGATAGGGCATAATACGACATTAAATATGACCTATAATAGTAAATCCAATAACTAATCTATAATAAAAGTCTGTGTGTCATTATCAAAATTGTCATTATAAATGCCCCTACAATATAGCAGAATACAAGAATTTAGTGCGAAACGAAAAATAAATACCTACACAAGCACGGTTCACAAAATTTCTATCATAACAAGTACAGGCAATTGGACAATAAATAGTAGTTTAATTTTTAATTTAAATGGAAACTATGAATATTTGTGACGGTAATTATCATGTTTTCACATCAACTATTCCATATATAAAATTATTAGAAATGTCTAAGGTTATGTTTTGTAAGGTAATATAATAATTTCCAACGAATTACTTACATAACCAGGTCACTAGACCTTGATATCTATTGAATGATGCGGGAATGCTTGTATAACTAAATTAAGTAAGTATGTTTGTCTTCTGTGTCAACAGTATCACTTAAACTAATAATTCTCCCTTTTTGTAGATTACGCAATTCAATGTACTATAAATAGTATAACGATTGTGTGTCCCGTTTAGATTTTTGAAGTGAATAAAGATTTCTGTAAAACTATGTCTTCTAACATGTTTAAAATTCACTAATTTATAACGTTGAGTAGAGTTATACGTAAAAATAATGTGTATTTGTGCAAAAGATTTTTGGAAAAATACAAGTTTTAAAAATATTTAATCTATTACTAAATTTGTATAGAATATAAACGAAATTGTTTTGAATGTGGGTCATAGTTGTGATGATGCTTTGCTTGTGAGGTCGCATGAAATCGTTAATTTTGTTATTATTATTTTTTATAAAGATTCCGTTGCATTTCAAGATTAGAGAATATAATATATATTCTTCATTTTTATTACTATAACTAATATAAATTTTTTATGAAAAGGAGATTTCTAATGAATTTTGTGACTGATTCTGGAAGCATTTTGTATTCTAAAATAATTTTGTAGCTTCTTTTGGCATCATCTTTATGAGATCATAGGTTTTTCTGAAATTTAAAATAATGGTTGAATTATGAACGTTTTTAAAATCTCAAATTAGGCTAGGTAAATGTAAGAAATTTTGAAACTAGCGAGAAGAGAAATATTGCAGGAAAGCATTGCAAATAAACAAAATGGTGATTGCCCATGGAAATGCATAAAATATTACTAGTAGATGCTGCACACGGAAGGAGGTTAATCATAACCATGCAAATTATTATACAAACGCGATATATTGTTAAAGTGCTCATAATCTATGCTCATTTGTAAATATTTTGATTATAAAAAATAGCAGAACAAAGAATTGCAATAATTAATTTAGTACTAGAGGTTAGACTGATTTATTTTACGTCTATTGCATTTTCATCTGGTCATAAGGAAAAAATAAGGACATTTTACTAGAATGTTTGGTTTCTAGATTACCTATTGGTGACATATGCATCTTCACATTTAATTAGAAATAAAATAATTTCTGTCATAAATATATATTTATTTATATTTATTTGCTATTTCCGTAATCAATTATGATGTATATTTTAGTGATGATGTTAATAAATGTTTCATGAATTTACTTTCCATTGTCAATGATGTTACCAAAGATCCAAAACCAGGGTAAGAAATTTTTCATTGCAATAATTTGACATAGTTAGACTTATATAAGGTGAGGTATTAAGCATATGTTTTGTTCATAAAAAATAATTTTTCATCCAGTGGTACTGTTGTGTCATCCATAACCTCAGCTACTATATTAATAGATTTGATAAAACAAGATAAATAGCATAAACTAAGAAATTTAACACAATTTTAAAAATATTTATTTTTCTCCTTAACAAAGCTTGTAAAATATGCGTGACAGTAAACGTGTTTATAATACCTTATCAGCGATGGATTTGTTTAATATAAAGAATAACTAGAAGACTGAGATCACAATTATTTGTAACGGTTTGACTATATAAAACAAACTAAAATTACTGATTTTAAATCAAAACATCAAAATTTTAATTTTGTTAACGTATTTTAAATCTGGTCAAAATTCAATCTGTAATAATACTGTGCTTATTTATTTTATATTTATAGAGAAAATAATAAAAGTGATGCTGAAAAAACTTATCAAACTTATAAAAATATGAATTATGGAATTGTTTTTGGTAAGTTTTATTCCGTTGTAAATTAAAGTTTTAATGGTGAGCCTGTTTAAACTTTCTCAAATCTCCTTTTATTTGATAATAAAGTGAAATTTAACTTTCAGATCACAGAACTATTTTGTGTGACTTTCTATCAGATGAATTTTTGCAATTTGTAAAGTATATGAAAGATACACCATTTTTAAATTCAATCTGCTATAAGTAGAAAAATATATACACTCATATTTATTAGCAGCACGAAACCAAAATCATTAGACAAATGTAAAACATCATCTATTTACACCCACCGAAGTGACAATTGAGCAAATAATTTTGTTATTTCCATTATGGTGTATTTTCTATCTAAAACCTTTTTTTGTAATACATGTCAATGTTTTATTCCTTTTTTATTCTTCTTTCTTTAACAACAGCACGAATTTTACATGTAAATAATGCAAATTAGAAACATTTTGGGAATTTATTTAATATATTCTTTGTTACCATTTATATATATTATTTATTATATTTATGTTTTGCACTTGGATTTCTAAAATGAAAATGACATAGAATCTCGTAATTATTACATAATAAATAATTCAAGCGCATGATGAACCACAATTCTGCAAAAGCTGGGTTAATAAAATGAATTATTCATAATTAATTTTTAAATATTTAAATTCTTTCAGATTGTTTCTACGGATTGCTTTCATACGCATTAACGTGTGAAAAATGTAAATTTATCATCAGTAATAGATTTCAATTGATGAAATCTTTATCTCTTCCAGTGCCAGTATGTCTATGTTTTTTCTATTTATTAATATATTGTTTACTTATTTATTTTGAATAGTTAAACTGAATAAATTAATCATTTCTACTAACAGTCATTTCCATTAACAGTAAAAACATTAACTTGTATCAAAATAAAATAATGAATCAATTCCTTTAAACCTTTGAATGCTTGTACCCAATTCTTCACAGTTTATGAAGATGAATCGTCATACGTATCCTGCATCAACTCATCAATTTCACTGATGTATTTCCTTTTCAAAACAAAGAATTTTATCACACTACGTAATTCGATTATCGAAATCATCCGTTTTAGAATCGTTTAAAACTCTGGCGTTACTATAATATAATAAAAAAATGACAGAGTAAAACGAACTTCATTTTCTTCACCTATTTTATATGGTTACCGTATTTTAGCGCATATAACGCGCGCGTTATACGCATTTTTACAAACCGCGCACCCCCCATGCGCGGTATCTGTGGGTGCGCGCTTTATGATTTATATTTTACACGTGGCGGCATTGCCAGTGGAAATATTTTTATGATGTGACAGTACCCCTACCATCGGTTTTAATGTTACGTTTGATTGCAACCAGATTTACTTTTAGTTAAACAAATTATTTTATTTTTATAATATTAAATAATAATTTGCTATTTATTTCTGTTATGTAGCAATGTTTCAGATACCGAGTTTGTGTTTAATATGGATCGAATGGCGCCAGCCGGAGTTGCATTGTTCGTATTGACACGTCAGGAAAACAAATAGAAATAAAGAAATTATAAATTTTAATGTTCACGTTATCTTATATTAAATTTTTTTTATAGATATAATAAATAAAACTTCGATGTTTTTTTATTTATTTTTGATCCCACATGTCATTTCAGTAACTTGTTGCTGTTTTAATCTCCGCCATCCTCAAGCTCTTCTTCGCCATCACTCTCCTGGAAACCTTCGAAGCTCTCGTCATCTGAACTGGCCTGAAACATGTCCATGACTCGCTGTAGGCGCTCTTCTTCGATTGCCACATCATTTCCTTCTGCTTTTGATGCTTCACTGTCTCCCTCTCCATCTGTCGAGTCATCGGCGCCAACATCGGGAACGTTACTGGGCATAATTCCACACTTCTTGAATCCATTTGTGATTGTTGTCACCTTCACTTTCTCCCATGCAGTTATGACCCACTTGCATACTTCAACGTATGTGGCACGGCGTTGTCTACCAGCTGTTGTGTATGTGTGGGACCCAGTTGAAATCCACTTGTCCCACTCCTCACGAACAAACGTCTTGAATGGTCGATTTACAGCGACATCCAGTGGCTGAAGCTTGCAAGTGAGGCCACCCGGGATGACGGCGATATGGGCGCCTGCTGCGTTTATCTTCTTTTGAACAGATGACTCTTTGTGAGCTGTCATGGCATCAAAAACAAGGAGAGATTTCTTTTTGAAAAATCCGCCTTGCCTGGTGCGGAAGCATTTGTCTGTCCAGATCCCCATGACGTCCGTGTTCATCCAACCCTTTTTATTGCATGTAACGACAACACCACTTGGAAGCTGTTCACGTGGCATTGTCGCACGTTTGAAGATAAGCATTGGCTTGAGTTTCTGGCCTCCAGCGGTGCAGGCTAAGACGACGGTAAACGAAGTTCTTTCATGTCCTGTCGTAGCAACAGCTACCGTCTTAACCCCGACTTCAGCAACTGATCGCGTTGGAGGGATATCAAAGACCATGGGCACTTCGTCCATGTTGATGACGTCATTTTGTGAGAGATCGTGTTGGCTGATTTCCTTATGAACAAATTCTCTGAAATCATCCAACTTCTTTTCCCAATCATCCGGAAGTCGCTGGTCGACTGTTGTTCGAGCACGCATCGACAAATTATTGCGCCGCATAAATTTGTAAACCCAATTGTACGAGCCACCTTTGAAATCATCTAACTTCATTTCAACGGCCAACAATCTTGCTTTTGCCTTAATTGCCACCGTCGATACAGCTCGATTATTCTCTCTCTGAGCCAAAATCCACTTCACCAAATTCGCCTCCAGATGTGGCCATCTCGCCTTGCCGCCACGCCTTGCTCTTTTTCTCGGATTCATACTTTCCAGCTCTGTCTCTTCCTTCCTCCACTCTCGAACCGACGTCTCACCAACACCAAACTCCGACCCGCCGCTCTATTTCCCTTCTCCTTCGCATACTTAATCACCTGAAGCTTAAAATCAGCTGTGTAAGACTTTCTTTTAGGCATATCGAATAATTTATGATGGGTTTTAAAATATCATGAGTTTATATTGTGCTATGAGAACAGAGAATTCGTTGTTTTATTTTGTCAGCCGTTGGAGTAAGACCAATAGTTTTAAACGGATCTAACCACGTGGCAATTTATCAGGCTGACGACGTCATCACACGCCGACAACCCAGCCAATAAAATTAAACGAATTTCACACGTGGTTTGTTACATCGCTGAACTTTAAATTTATGACTCGGCTTGTTTTGTCGCGGAGTCTCGTGATTAATAATACGTGATGCAAACAGCAACAATAAACAAACACGGAATGTAACGCTGTTTAATATTGAGATTATGAATTATTTTACAAACAAAATTTATGGAGAATAATTAATAAGTATACTAAACCGCATTTTTGGAAATTTACCAGCATCAGGTAGGTGCGCGCTATAGGCCAGGGCGCGTTATACAAATTTGTATTTACACATACAATAAAATCCGCGCGGTATACAGGGATACGCGTTATACGCGGGGGCGCGCTATATCCGCTAAAATACGGTACTTTAAAATTAAAAATTAATAAAATAGATAATCCAGTAATTAAAATGAGTTTTAAAAGAACAATGTAAAATAACGTTATTATAGGACAGTTCATTTTTTAAATGATATTTAATTTTTCTCAATTCAAAACGCGAGTTAAATATATCTTTCTGAAATATTCTAGAAAGTCTTTAGTTACGGTATTTTCTGACTTTAACATTATTTTAAGAAAGTATGAAGAATAAAACAAAATTTTCATTTTCTTAAATTATAAACTGAAAGACTCTAAAACATATCTTTAAAATAATACTGGCAATTTCACCGATAAAAATATATAAAATATATATTAAATATTTAATACTATATCAAGTTTACATTTTATTTATATAATTTTGGATTTTAGTATAAAATTTAATTGTTAGAATTTTCCGGTTAACAAGGAAACAGGTTCTAATATAATAGTAAAACTTTGTTAAGTTATTTTTTTATCAATTTTCCAGATTTATTTTTCACAATCAGCTGTATGGATATTTTTTAGGAAACCAATAAAGTTATCAAATTGGAAAAATGTTTAAAACTTCTCTTTGAAAAATCGAAAGTTGATGTTGAAGATGCAATGGTACTGCTTTTATTTTTAATATTATTTTTATTTTATTATTATTATTATTATTATTATTTAAAACAATAAAATGATAATTTAAGCCTTTTGCTGCAAATAATGTATTTAATGAAAGAATTTTCGACTATACGATAGTCCTTGTCAATCTCCTGGAATTTAGCAATGTTCTTCCCCAAAATACCCTTCAATCTTTCTTTTATTTCCTTTCTCTTAATTCTCATTGGTTGTAAATATAATGAATTGTTTTACTAAAAACTTTTAAAATTTTTACATTTAAAATTTCAAAATGACACAAACTAAAAATTTTTAAATTTTTTACAGCTTCTATAATTAGCTTCTAGAAGCCTAATAAAATATTTGAAAATATTTTAAATAAAGCCTCCAATAACTACTTATATATGCTATTTAAATATTTCAATAAATGTGTCAATTTTGATTTTCAAACCCTATTTTTTAAAATTTTTTTTCTATATTATTCTAATTATTACTTTTTAATTTATTCTATTTTTTTTAATTTCTTTATATATTGTCAGTTATTCTCAAAGTCAATGACAACAGATCAAATTCATGATTTCATTGATTTCTTCTTTAGTGTTGATCTTTGGCTCTCTGTTTATGATGAGAATTGCTTCTTTGATTCTGACATTTTTCTTTTGGATGTTTCCATTAGCTATGATTTCTATTGAAATATTTTTTCTTTCCTCTGTTGGCTGACACTGCCGGAGATGTCTGCCCAACGAGGATGTTCCACCAGGATCTAGATGTTCTTTAACTCTTTGGTGCAATGTCCTGAGGGTACTTCCAATGTAGATTTCATTGCATACATTGCACGTGATGCAATAGACGATGTTTTTTCTAAAGCACATATCTTTCGGTGTCTGGCAGTTTTTCATTATGCAATTGTTTTCTCTATTTATGTTGCCTGCCAGAGCCCTTCTCAATGTCCAAGATTTATGTGCTATCCGAATTGGAAGACCGGTACGTTTAAGTTCTTTCAGGATCTTGAAGTCGAGTATGTCACTGATGAATGGGATATTCAGATAGAAATATTTCTGATTCTTTTGTGTTAATTCCCTAGATCTTCTTGGGGTAGAATTCATTTTTTCAATGTCCTCACCTTGGTATCCGTTTCGGTGTAGGATTTTATTGAAATTTGATTGCTCTTTAAAGTTTTCGTTTTTCTCCGTGCATCGATTGGCTATTCTTCGTTTCTCGTTTCTTATGACATGTACTTTCTGTAAGTATGGAAGCGCTGATCTTTGGTGCATAAATATTTCTTTGCGAGCTGGTTTTCTGTAGAACCCGTATGTTGGAGTATTTTCTTCTATTTTGATTCTCAAATCCAATAAATTGAGGGATCCATCTTCTTCCGGATATTCGATTTCGAACTTAATATCTTGATGAGCCGCATTGAATGTATGAAATATTTCCTCCGCTTCTTTTCTGTTTTTGGTCGTGATGAAGATATCATCTACATATCTTGCATAGAAACCGATGGGTTGTATGGTCCTCAGTGTCTGTCGTTCGAGGTTATCCATAAAGATGATTGCTAGCAGTCCTGATATGCTAGAACCCATAGGCAGACCTTTAACTTGTTTATAGATATTTTGTTCAAAGGTAAAATAGGTGTTCTCGAGGATAACAGTAAGTAGTTTGGTGACATTCTCGATATTCATTTCCTTTATTAACAAGTTGCTTTCTCTTAATTTCTTTTCTAAACATTGAATAGCCTCTGTTGGTTCGATAGATGTGTATAGTGATACGACATCAAGACTAAATGGGTAGTGGAATTCTCTATGACAAGTCATGTTATTATTTAGTCTTGTCATGAGGCAGTCGCTGCTTTGAAGATGGTGTGGTATCGTGTCCAATAAAGGTTTCAAGATCTTTGCAAGGAGCCAACTTGTTTTAGTTGTTGGTCCATTTTTGTTGGACACTATAGGTCTAATTTTGATACCAGGACCCTCTTTGTGAGTTTTAATTAGGTGGTAGAAGTTAGGAAGATCAGAATTTTTTGTGACGAAGCTGTTGGTTATTCTGTTGTTGAGCCTCATTTCCAAAGCTATGGCTTTCCATACTTTGTTGATCTTCATTTCGATGGTGTTTGGTGAAAAAAAAAATAGGGTTTGAAAATCAAAATTGACACATTTATTGAAATATTTAAATAGCATATATAAGTAGTTATTGGAGGCTTTATTTAAAATATTTTCAAATATTTTATTAGGCTTCTAGAAGCTAATTATAGAAGCTGTAAAAAATTTAAAAATTTTTAGTTTGTGTCATTTTGAAATTTTAAATGTAAAAATTTTAAAAGTTTTTAGTAAAACAATTCATTATATTTACAACCAATGAGAATTAAGAGAAAGGAAATAAAAGAAAGATTGAAGGGTATTTTGGGGAAGAACATTGCTAAATTCCAGGAGATTGACAAGGACTATCGTATAGTCGAAAATTCTTTCATTAAATACATTATTTGCAGCAAAAGGCTTAAATTATCATTTTATTGTTTTAAATAATAAATGCTGCTACCAAGCAATCATCATTTTATATTATTATTATTATTATTATTATTATTATTATTATTATTATTATTATTATTATTATTATTATTATTATTATTATTATTATTATTATTATTATTATTATTATTATTATTATTATTATTATTATTATTATTAATTACTACTTCTGTGTTTATTGAAACGGTTTAGAAGTGCCGATGCCTCGGTGGTACAAAAGATGTTTCATTAGTTAATCAAATTGCAATCGGCCCAAAATATTTATTCATCTGTAATTATCACAAATGAATATTTAATTATATTTAATTGATCAGATTTAGACCGAGGGTCTTTTTTGATTAATGGGCAAAAGAAAACTACATTTGTAAAATGTTCTAATGTCATTGGGATTCGAAGTTTTTATTTTTGTTATAACTATTGATTATGTAAAGTTGAATAATCAGCTACAAGTAAGAAGCTTCAATACAAATTAATATCGGTAATAGATCACATCGGGACAAATGTAAACGGACATTATTTTTGCAAATGTAATTATGAAAAAGACAATTGGTTTCTGCTCAATGATACTGAGTAAGTTGAATTTTATTATTGTTATTGTTGTTATTATTATTATTATTATTATTATTATTATTATTATTATTATTAAGTAGTATATAATAAGGACTCCAGGACACTTTCAAGGTCATGGAATATCAAGATCATATATAGGTCAATTGAATCATTTATTATTATTATTTTTTTTTTTTTTATTTATTTATTTATTTTTTTTTTAAATTAACATTTTATTTAATTACTTCTTTTTAATTTTTTCTTTATAATTTTATTAATTAATTATTTTATGATGTTATATTTTAATTACTTACTTTAGTTAATTTTTAATTTATTACATTTAATTAATTCATTAGTTTATTAATATTTTATTTTAATTACCTTCGCTATTTAATTATTATTATTATTATTATTATTTTATTTATTTATTTTTTTTTTAATTTTAATTTTATTTAATTACTTCTATTTATTTATTTTATTTTTTTTTCTCTTTAATTTTATTAATTAATTATTTTATGATGTTATATTTTTAATTACTTACTTTATTTAATTTTTAATTTATTACATTTAATTAATTAATTTGTTTTTTAATATTTTGTTTTAATTACTAACGTTATTTAATTATTATTATTATTATTTATTTTATTTATTTATTTTTATTTATTTATTTATTTTTTTTTTTTTTAATTTTACATTTACATTATATTCTAACAAGAACGTAAATTATAACAATAATATTTCAATTTGAATAAAATTTTAATTAGTAATTATTCAATTCGAATAAAATTTTAATTAGAAATTATTTCATTTATTATAAAATAAAACGATGATTTAATTTTAGATAAACCGGATATAAATATTTCGGAAAAAATAAATAAATAAAATAAACACGAAAATAATATTTCTTACTTGAAACTAATTATCTAAAATAATTGGACAAATGAATTATTAAATGATAAAACATATTTTAATTAACGAAGACAAATTATTCACAATATATATTTTATTATTCACATAAATTTAATTCTTAAAGTGCTTGTTTCGATTTGCATTCATTTCTAGACATAGCAGTTGCAATATGCATTTGGCGAATCTTATAGTGACCGTAGGCATAACTTTCATTACAATTGTACCAATACCTTTTATCGTCCAAACATTGGAGAGCTCGTTTTTCTGTCATGAAAGTATACAACTGATGATTGACACTTCCTATTCTTTTTTGTGGGATGCTCACTGTTCCACCATCAGTATACACTTTTTTATAGGCTTCATGTGTAATATTAGAATTTGTAAGTCTTATTCCTTTGGCTTTTAGAGTGTTTTTATCGCCTTGGAGTGAGTAGCACTTGGGTCGAAGAAACACCCATTCTTTATATTGATTTCCTTTATTCTCATCCTTAACTTTCCCGATTACAGAACAAATTTTATCAGAGAACAACGGATCGGTCACTGGATAATTTGAAGTATCTAGGAGCCCATCTTCAATCATTTTTGGATATAGTTGTAAGCGTAAATCTACATTTTTACACTCTAAAAAGAAGGAATCTGTGTCACCAGCTACGATATTAATTTGACAATTGAATTCTTCTCTATAACTCTGCAGTTCTTTATATTGAAATTGGTACATGCGAAGTTTGGATAAATCAAGTACGGTTTGTCCAATATACATTGGTCTATCTAAACACACAATTTCCTTATTGAGTATAACAGCAATGAGATCATCCGCAATCTTGATGCTACGACGAAACATAGGATGACTACAATAAGTTATCAATCTTTTGCTTTTGTTGCATAATCTCAAATTTATACGTTTCTTCAAGTTTTCCACAGTTTTACCGTATAAACTGTTGTTCTTTAACTTATAATAATCTCGCTGAAACGAATCCGTACTAGCTGCTCTCATTTTGGTATTGTAATCAATATATCCTTTGAAAATAGCCACTTGTTTGAATTCTACAGCACGATTAACTTTTGTGACTTTTGCGCCGTAACTCAACCACTCTGTCAAAACTCTACCATTAACTACATAGTTTTTCTTAGGCTCATGAGTTAACAACAGCTTTTCAACTTTACTACCAGGTGGATAACAAAGCTCAGGAGCTATAGGTAAATCATCTAGCTTATCTTGTATACTATCAGGAATGACGATGTCAACCTCTAGAACATATCCACGATCTCCATCAAACTCATCCCCATTTGCACATCTTTCAACAATACCATTCATTTCAGTCTGATCATTTATCCATCTAAATTCCCCAACAGGAAGTTTTTGCGACAGCGCCCATCCATATAAATTATTAACATCTAGGTATGACATTTGTGTTGATTCATCAGCTTCAACATGATGTTTGTTGATAAATGTCATTCCACCACGAATACCAGCTTCAAATAAACGGTAAAGCTCTGGATCTTGAATAAGTTCTACCGGTTCAGGTAACTGTTTAATTGCTGATGCCCAACTTAATCCGGGTATGGAAACAAACGATAGAGCCTCAAGTCCATCTTCGTCAAATAATTTTTCTCTGAAAGCTTCAAAAACATCGGCCAACAGAAAAACATCCAACTTGAGATATACGAGCATGTAATCTAGCAGTGTCTCACAGTTGTATTGTTGCCAGATTCGATTTGCATGTATATAATCTTCTTGACTAACTCCCTCCCAAATCGGTGGTAATTCTGTTATTGACTGTAAAACATCCATTGATGTAGCCATATCATAAGGAAAAATGGTTTTACAAGTCATCATCTGTGATTCGAAGACATCTGAGGTCAGTGGAAGACATGGTAAATTTCTTGATAAATTTGCCAAGCTGCTATTTAAAAATTGTAAAGAATCAATGAATCTAATTCTTCTGCCTTTCGATGTCGCTGTAAGTGTGAGAAACTTTTCTGTTGATTGAGGAATAACATTTAAATTCCAATCAGGGAATTTTCCAATTGCATATTTTAATATATGATGAATGTCATATCCACGAAGATTATGAAATACAACAGGTAAAGACGGATTGATTCTTCTAGCCAAATTACAATCTTGACACGCTGCTCCGAGATATTGACCAGTAAAATGATCATGATCTCGAACAGGTATATTGATAATCTTTTTACAAAGGTAGCAATGAGTTTGATTCGTAAATTCTTCCTGCTGTTCCCAAGTGAGTTCCATCATTTCCTTTGATCCATTAATTTTATACCACGGATAAACTATGTCTGTAGCTATATCATCCAATGCTTGTATGAACTGAATGATACAGTTTTCCCCAACAAATGTTTCATTTCGGATCGGACAACCTTGATGAAGAAGCACAAATTCAGATGCAATCGGCTCATGTTTTTGGAAGTGTTTGTCATCTAGAGGTAATATCGATTCAAAGTCCGCGTAGACAACAAACTGCTGTTTTATAGTTTTACTCCAGTCTTTAAATTCGATATATTTATTCTCTGGCATTGAGTATAGAGTCGTCCGCTCCACATTTTTCCTACAAAGACCTATATGTCTTTCAAAAGCAGGACGTTTTCGAAACCCATGAAGACATGTATGACACCATTGTGATTGGATTCTGACTCCTTCTACTCTATCTCTGTAATTCAGCAGTCGATCGAGATTGGTTACAGCCAAAAAATGATAATTTAATTCTAAAATTTAGTTAATATTTTTAATGATTAAAGGAAATATTACCTTCTTCAATCAATAAGAGATATATCTGAGATCCCGTCGAAGTACTTCTATATACCAAGTCAACGAACGGATTCTTGAAAATATCATTAGTTTTTTGTTTAATTGGATCTTTATTATATTTGAGAACATTGATCGCTAGATTAGGATTCATTGCTTCAAATTGGCAAATGTTAACCAACTTCATTGGAAACCAATCTGATTTCCATTTTAACTCTAAATATATATATATATTTTTAGAATGATATAAATATATATTACCACTTAAATTATATTTCATTACTCTTTCTCTGTGGTGTTTTATGTCATCATAATGTAATACGGCCAGTATGCTATATAAAAAGCAGAATTGATCATTATTTTGAACATTAACTAAAGCCTGGCAGTTTTTCAGGTAATTTGGCGTTTTAATGTAACTTGAACCTAAGTAAATATCTAGATTTATATATATAATAATGTAAATAAACTTACCAGATACATGTATTATGTCTGATAATTTAGTTAAAATCATAGTAACTTCTAATATTTTATGAATTCTCCACCCACTACTTTGTTGAGTGTATTTCTCCAACTTTTCTTTTAATTTTTCAATTCCATCATTAATAAATGAAGATGACATTGTAATTGCTTTATTCGACAAACACCATTTTTTAATTTCACCATCCTCTTTGATAAACTCTGCACAAAGTCCAAATTGTATTTTTACTGTCCCCATTCGTTGAATATGATCTTCTATTTCTTTGATGAGACAATCTGGAACAACAATGTCAGGAGAATTAATTGCAGATACATCGCTTGTCAATTCAACACGAGAACCATTTAAGTCAGACTCCCGACGTGGACACAATTGTATGTTAGAGTCTCCATTTCCGTAAAATATTGACTTTCGTTTTGTGGTGCCAGAGTTTTGTCTAACTATATTTATAATTAATATTAAACAACTTAAATAACATAACTTGTAACATATTCTTTAATCTGCTTAGGATCGTATGATGTATTCATTTTCGATTGTACTATAAAAAATTAATAATTGTTAATAGTAGAAAGAGTATTACTTTTAGTGATCATCCTGCTCTTCGTTTCTTCGAATCTTCTAAGATGGTGTCCGTGTTGTCGTACAAACATTAACCACCTACCTGGTGATATAATGAGACATTCCGGACATATGTAACCCGATAAGGTAGAGTCATTTATCTTGAAATATGATGATGTAACTGATTTACAGTTCTCCACATCTTCATGACTTTCGGCAATACAAAATTTATATAAACTGCATCCGTTCACTAAAAGAAAATAATCATTAATATTAGATAGAGAATAAAAAATTATTCACTTATATAAGTTAAATTAAAAGTTTAAATGACAAACATTTGAAAAGTTACTGCTTATATATTACACATGATTAAATTCTGACCAATCAAAATCAAGGAAGGGGTAGGAAAAATAAATGCGTTGCAGTATTTTAAAAGTTCAATATATTTTAAAACACATTTTGATGCTAAAGTTGACTTATTTAACATTTTCATAATAATTTAATAAAAAATAATGTGATGAACCCACAAAGTAATATCATTTTTCATCAAATTGCAAAACAGTAATAACGTTTTCATATAATTGTAACAAAGTAATAACATATTTCAGATAAATTTTCAACAGTTGTAAAATATTTAAGCAAATTGTAACAAGATTAGAAAATATTACAACAAAGTAGTAACATATTTCAGAAAATTTCAACAAAGTTGTAAAATATTTATCAAATTGTAACTAAAATAATAAAAATATTGCAACAAAGTAATAAAATAATGATGTTAATTGGGACAAATCAATACATTATTTCGAAGACGGACAACAAATTAAAAAGAATATTGTAATAAATTGTGAAGTCTTTCAGTAAATTACAACAAAGTAATAACATATTTCGGAAATATTTCACCAGATGTAAAATATTTAAGCAAATTGTTATAAGATTATAAAAATATTGCAACAAAGTAATAAAATAATACAACATTTTAAACTCTAGATCAATCCATTTTATAGAAAATTAAATTTTATCTCTATAATATATGAATAAATATACAAGGAAATTACGTTAACTGTATGAAAAATACAAATTTATCGTAAAAACATGTGTGTATTACACACAACATACGAGACATAATTTTTAATCAAGCTATTTTATAGAAAATTAAATTTTATCTATATATTATATGAATAAAATCCTAAGAAAATTACGTTAACGTATAATAAATACAAATTTATCATAAAAACATGTGTGTATTACACACAAAACAAGATACATAATTTCTAATCAATCCATTTTATAGAAAATTAAATTTTATCTATATATTATATGAATAAAATCCTAAGAAAATTACGATAACGTATAATAAATACAAATTTATCATAAAAACATGTGTGTATTTCACACAAAACAAGATACATAATTTCTAATCAATCCATTTTATAGAAAATTAAATTTTATCTATATATTATATGAATTAAATCCTAAGAAAATTACGTTAACTGTATGAAAAATACAAATTTATCGTAAAAACATGTGTGTATTACACACAACATACGAGACATAATTTTTAATCAAGATATTTTATAGAAAATTAAATTTTATCTATATAATATATGAATAAAAATCCAAGAAAATTACGTTAACCGCGCGAAAAATACAAATTTATCGTAAAAACATGTGTGTTACACACAAAGCGACAAACTAAAGTTTTAATTGAGCCATTTTGTAGAGAATTAAATTCTGCCTATACATGGTTACACTTAAATCCCAATCGAACAAAGAGAAAAGAGAGAAAAAGAGAGAGAAAAAACAGTAGAGTAGGGTATTGTGTGGACCCGGGAACAAAGACATATGACCCGGGTGAAACCTTTGCATAGATCTCTTCAAGACCTTTCGAATGATGTGAATAAAATATAATAAATTTTAAAATACCGCAACGTAATATATTTTTAAAATACCGCAACGTAATATATTTTTAAAATACCGCAACGTAATATAAATTTAAAAAAAAAATTTAAAAAAAAAAAAATTTAAAAAAAAAAAAAATACCCCCCCCTCCCCCGGGGGGAGGGGGGTATGACGTAATATGTCTTTGTGACGTCATCGATGACGTCATATGTCTTTGTTCCCGGGTCCACACAATACCCTACTCTACTGTTTTTTCTCTCTCTTTTTCTCTCTTTTATGTATCTTGTTTTGTGTGAAATACACACATGTTTTTATGATAAATTTGTATTTATTATACGTTATCGTAATTTTCTTAGGATTTTATTCATATAATATATAGATAAAATTTAATTTTCTATAAAATGGATTGATTAGAAATTATGTATCTTGTTTTGTGTGTAATACACACATGTTTTTATGATAAATTTGTATTTATTATACGTTAACGTAATTTTCTTAGGATTTTATTCATATAATATATAGATAAAATTTAATTTTCTATAAAATAGCTTGATTAAAAATTATGTCTCGTATGTTGTGTGTAATACACACATGTTTTTACGATAAATTTGTATTTTTCATACAGTTAACGTAATTTCCTTGTATATTTATTCATATATTATAGAGATAAAATTTAATTTTCTATAAAATGGATTGATCTAGAGTTTAAAATGTTGTATTATTTTATTACTTTGTTGCAATATTTTTATAATCTTATAACAATTTGCTTAAATATTTTACATCTGGTGAAATATTTCCGAAATATGTTATTACTTTGTTGTAATTTACTGAAAGACTTCACAATTTATTACAATATTCTTTTTAATTTGTTGTCCGTCTTCGAAATAATGTATTGATTTGTCCCAATTAACATCATTATTTTATTACTTTGTTGCAATATTTTTATTATTTTAGTTACAATTTGATAAATATTTTACAACTTTGTTGAAATTTTCTGAAATATGTTACTACTTTGTTGTAATATTTTCTAATCTTGTTACAATTTGCTTAAATATTTTACAACTGTTGAAAATTTATCTGAAATATGTTATTACTTTGTTACAATTATATGAAAACGTTATTACTGTTTTGCAATTTGATGAAAAATGATATTACTTTGTGGGTTCATCACATTATTTTTTATTAAATTATTATGAAAATGTTAAATAAGTCAACTTTAGCATCAAAATGTGTTTTAAAATATATTGAACTTTTAAAATACTGCAACGCATTATTTTTCCTACCCCTTCCTTGATTTTGATTGGTCAGAATTTAATCATGTGTAATATATAAGCAGTAACTTTTCAAATGTTTGTCATTTAAACTTTTAATTTAACTTATATAAGTGAATAATTTTTTATTCTCTATCTAATATTAATGATTATTTTCTTTTAGTGAACGGATGCAGTTTATATAAATTTTGTATTGCCGAAAGTCATGAAGATGTGGAGAACTGTAAATCAGTTACATCATCATATTTCAAGATAAATGACTCTACCTTATCGGGTTACATATGTCCGGAATGTCTCATTATATCACCAGGTAGGTGGTTAATGTTTGTACGACAACACGGACACCATCTTAGAAGATTCGAAGAAACGAAGAGCAGGATGATCACTAAAAGTAATACTCTTTCTACTATTAACAATTATTAATTTTTTATAGTACAATCGAAAATGAATACATCATACGATCCTAAGCAGATTAAAGAATATGTTACAAGTTATGTTATTTAAGTTGTTTAATATTAATTATAAATATAGTTAGACAAAACTCTGGCACCACAAAACGAAAGTCAATATTTTACGGAAATGGAGACTCTAACATACAATTGTGTCCACGTCGGGAGTCTGACTTAAATGGTTCTCGTGTTGAATTGACAAGCGATGTATCTGCAATTAATTCTCCTGACATTGTTGTTCCAGATTGTCTCATCAAAGAAATAGAAGATCATATTCAACGAATGGGGACAGTAAAAATACAATTTGGACTTTGTGCAGAGTTTATCAAAGAGGATGGTGAAATTAAAAATGGTGTTTGTCGAATAAAGCAATTACAATGTCATCTTCATTTATTAATGATGGAATTGAAAAATTAAAAGAAAAGTTGGAGAAATACACTCAACAAAGTAGTGGGTGGAGAATTCATAAAATATTAGAAGTTACTATGATTTTAACTAAATTATCAGACATAATACATGTATCTGGTAAGTTTATTTACATTATTATATATATAAATCTAGATATTTACTTAGGTTCAAGTTACATTAAAACGCCAAATTACCTGAAAAACTGCCAGGCTTTAGTTAATGTTCAAAATAATGATCAATTCTGCTTTTTATATAGCATACTGGCCGTATTACATTATGATGACATAAAACACCACAGAGAAAGAGTAATGAAATATAATTTAAGTGGTAATATATATTTATATCATTCTAAAAATATATATATATATTTAGAGTTAAAATGGAAATCAGATTGGTTTCCAATGAAGTTGGTTAACATTTGCCAATTTGAAGCAATGAATCCTAATCTAGCGATCAATGTTCTCAAATATAATAAAGATCCAATTAAACAAAAAACTAATGATATTTTCAAGAATCCGTTCGTTGACTTGGTATATAGAAGTACTTCGACGGGATCTCAGATATATCTCTTATTGATTGAAGAAGGTAATATTTCCTTTAATCATTAAAAATATTAACTAAATTTTAGAATTAAATTATCATTTTTTGGCTGTAACCAATCTCGATCGACTGCTGAATTACAGAGATAGAGTAGAAGGAGTCAGAATCCAATCACAATGGTGTCATACATGTCTTCATGGGTTTCGAAAACGTCCTGCTTTTGAAAGACATATAGGTCTTTGTAGGAAAAATGTGGAGCGGACGACTCTATACTCAATGCCAGAGAATAAATATATCGAATTTAAAGACTGGAGTAAAACTATAAAACAGCAGTTTGTTGTCTACGCGGACTTTGAATCGATATTACCTCTAGATGACAAACACTTCCAAAAACATGAGCCGATTGCATCTGAATTTGTGCTTCTTCATCAAGGTTGTCCGATCCGAAATGAAACATTTGTTGGGGAAAACTGTATCATTCAGTTCATACAAGCATTGGATGATATAGCTACAGACATAGTTTATCCGTGGTATAAAATTAATGGATCAAAGGAAATGATGGAACTCACTTGGGAACAGCAGGAAGAATTTACGAATCAAACTCATTGCTACCTTTGTAAAAAGATTATCAATATACCTGTTCGAGATCATGATCATTTTACTGGTCAATATCTCGGAGCAGCGTGTCAAGATTGTAATTTGGCTAGAAGAATCAATCCGTCTTTACCTGTTGTATTTCATAATCTTCGTGGATATGACATTCATCATATATTAAAATATGCAATTGGAAAATTCCCTGATTGGAATTTAAATGTTATTCCTCAATCAACAGAAAAGTTTCTCACACTTACAGCGACATCGAAAGGCAGAAGAATTAGATTCATTGATTCTTTACAATTTTTAAATAGCAGCTTGGCAAATTTATCAAGAAATTTACCATGTCTTCCACTGACCTCAGATGTCTTCGAATCACAGATGATGACTTGTAAAACCATTTTTCCTTATGATATGGCTACATCAATGGATGTTTTACAGTCAATAACAGAATTACCACCGATTTGGGAGGGAGTTAGTCAAGAAGATTATATACATGCAAATCGAATCTGGCAACAATACAACTGTGAGACACTGCTAGATTACATGCTCGTATATCTCAAGTTGGATGTTTTTCTGTTGGCCGATGTTTTTGAAGCTTTCAGAGAAAAATTATTTGACGAAGATGGACTTGAGGCTCTATCGTTTGTTTCCATACCCGGATTAAGTTGGGCATCAGCAATTAAACAGTTACCTGAACCGGTAGAACTTATTCAAGATCCAGAGCTTTACCGTTTATTTGAAGCTGGTATTCGTGGTGGAATGACATTTATCAACAAACATCATGTTGAAGCTGATGAATCAACACAAATGTCATACCTAGATGTTAATAATTTATATGGATGGGCGCTGTCGCAAAAACTTCCTGTTGGGGAATTTAGATGGATAAATGATCAGACTGAAATGAATGGTATTGTTGAAAGATGTGCAAATGGGGATGAGTTTGATGGAGATCGTGGATATGTTCTAGAGGTTGACATCGTCATTCCTGATAGTATACAAGATAAGCTAGATGATTTACCTATAGCTCCTGAGCTTTGTTATCCACCTGGTAGTAAAGTTGAAAAGCTGTTGTTAACTCATGAGCCTAAGAAAAACTATGTAGTTAATGGTAGAGTTTTGACAGAGTGGTTGAGTTACGGCGCAAAAGTCACAAAAGTTAATCGTGCTGTAGAATTCAAACAAGTGGCTATTTTCAAAGGATATATTGATTACAATACCAAAATGAGAGCAGCTAGTACGGATTCGTTTCAGCGAGATTATTATAAGTTAAAGAACAACAGTTTATACGGTAAAACTGTGGAAAACTTGAAGAAACGTATAAATTTGAGATTATGCAACAAAAGCAAAAGATTGATAACTTATTGTAGTCATCCTATGTTTCGTCGTAGCATCAAGATTGCGGATGATCTCATTGCTGTTATACTCAATAAGGAAATTGTGTGTTTAGATAGACCAATGTATATTGGACAAACCGTACTTGATTTATCCAAACTTCGCATGTACCAATTTCAATATAAAGAACTGCAGAGTTATAGAGAAGAATTCAATTGTCAAATTAATATCGTAGCTGGTGACACAGATTCCTTCTTTTTAGAGTGTAAAAATGTAGATTTACGCTTACAACTATATCCAAAAATGATTGAAGATGGGCTCCTAGATACTTCAAATTATCCAGTGACCGATCCGTTGTTCTCTGATAAAATTTGTTCTGTAATCGGGAAAGTTAAGGATGAGAATAAAGGAAATCAATATAAAGAATGGGTGTTTCTTCGACCCAAGTGCTACTCACTCCAAGGCGATAAAAACACTCTAAAAGCCAAAGGAATAAGACTTACAAATTCTAATATTACACATGAAGCCTATAAAAAAGTGTATACTGATGGTGGAACAGTGAGCATCCCACAAAAAAGAATAGGAAGTGTCAATCATCAGTTGTATACTTTCATGACAGAAAAACGAGCTCTCCAATGTTTGGACGATAAAAGGTATTGGTACAATTGTAATGAAAGTTATGCCTACGGTCACTATAAGATTCGCCAAATGCATATTGCAACTGCTATGTCTAGAAATGAATGCAAATCGAAACAAGCACTTTAAGAATTAAATTTATGTGAATAATAAAATATATATTGTGAATAATTTGTCTTCGTTAATTAAAATATGTTTTATCATTTAATAATTCATTTGTCCAATTATTTTAGATAATTAGTTTCAAGTAAGAAATATTATTTTCGTGTTTATTTTATTTATTTATTTTTTCCGAAATATTTATATCCGGTTTATCTAAAATTAAATCATCGTTTTATTTTATAATAAATGAAATAATTTCTAATTAAAATTTTATTCGAATTGAATAATTACTAATTAAAATTTTATTCAAATTGAAATATTATTGTTATAATTTACGTTCTTGTTAGAATATAATGTAAATGTAAAATTTAAAAAAAAAAAAAAAAATAAATAAATAAAAATAAATAAATAAAATAAATAATAATAATAATAATTAAATAACGTTAGTAATTAAAACAAAATATTAAAAAACAAATTAATTAATTAAATGTAATAAATTAAAAATTAACTAAAGTAAGTAATTAAAAATATAACATCATAAAATAATTAATTAATAAAATTAAAGAGAAAAAAAAATAAAATAAATAAATAGAAGTAATTAAATAAAATTAAAATTAAAAAAAAAATAAATAAATAAAAATAATAATAATAATAATAATAATTAAATAGCGAAGGTAATTAAAATAAAATATTAATAAACTAATGAATTAATTAAATGTAATAAATTAAAAATTAACTAAAGTAAGTAATTAAAATATAACATCATAAAATAATAAATTAATAAAATTATAAAGAAAAAATTAAAAAGAAGTAATTAAATAAAATGTTAATTTAAAAAAAAAAAATAAATAAATAAAAAAAAAAAAAATAATAATAATAAATGATTCAATTGACCTATATATGATCTTGATATTCCATGACCTTGAAAGTGTCCTGGAGTCCTTATTATATACTACTTAATAATAATAATAATAATAATAATAATAATAATAATAACAACAATAACAATAATAAAATTCAACTTACTCAGTATCATTGAGCAGAAACCAATTGTCTTTTTCATAATTACATTTGCAAAAATAATGTCCGTTTACATTTGTCCCGATGTGATCTATTACCGATATTAATTTGTATTGAAGCTTCTTACTTGTAGCTGATTATTCAACTTTACATAATCAATAGTTATAACAAAAATAAAAACTTCGAATCCCAATGACATTAGAACATTTTACAAATGTAGTTTTCTTTTGCCCATTAATCAAAAAAGACCCTCGGTCTAAATCTGATCAATTAAATATAATTAAATATTCATTTGTGATAATTACAGATGAATAAATATTTTGGGCCGATTGCAATTTGATTAACTAATGAAACATCTTTGTACCACCGAGGCATCGGCACTTCTAAACCGTTTCAATAAACACAGAAGTAGTAATTAATAATAATAATAATAATAATAATAATAATAATAATAATAATAATAATAATAATAATAATAATAATAATAATAATAATAATAATAATAATAATAATAATAATAATAATAATAATAATAATAATAATAATAATAATAATATATAAAATGATGATTGCTTGGTAGCAGCATTTATTATTTAAAACAATAAAATGATAATTTAAGCCTTTTGCTGCAAATAATGTATTTAATGAAAGAATTTTCGACTATACGATAGTCCTTGTCAATCTCCTGGAATTTAGCAATGTTCTTCCCCAAAATACCCTTCAATCTTTCTTTTATTTCCTTTCTCTTAATTCTCATTGGTTGTAAATATAATGAATTGTTTTACTAAAAACTTTTAAAAATTTTTACATTTAAAATTTCAAAATGACACAAACTAAAAATTTTTAAATTTTTTACAGCTTCTATAATTAGCTTCTAGAAGCCTAATAAAATATTTGAAAATATTTTAAATAAAGCCTCCAATAACTACTTATATATGCTATTTAAATATTTCAATAAATGTGTCAATTTTGATTTTCAAACCCTATTTTTTTTTCACCAAACACCATCGAAATGAAGATCAACAAAGTATGGAAAGCCATAGCTTTGGAAATGAGGCTCAACAACAGAATAACCAACAGCTTCGTCACAAAAAATTCTGATCTTCCTAACTTCTACCACCTAATTAAAACTCACAAAGAGGTCCAGGTATCAAAATTAGACCTATAGTGTCCAACAAAAATGGACCAACAACTAAAACAAGTTGGCTCCTTGCAAAGATCTTGAAACCTTTATTGAACACGATACCACACCATCTTCAAAGCAGCGACTGCCTCATGACAAGACTAAATAATAACATGACTTGTCATAGAGATTCCACTACCCATTTAGTCTTGATGTCGTATCACTATACACATCTATCGAACCAACAGAGGCTATTCAATGTTTAGAAAAGAAATTAAGAGAAAGCAACTTGTTAATAAAGGAAATGAATATCGAGAATGTCACCAAACTACTTACTGTTATCCTCGAGAACACCTATTTTACCTTTGAACAAAATATCTATAAACAAGTTAAAGGTCTGCCTATGGGTTCTAGCATATCAGGACTGCTAGCAATCATCTTTATGGATAACCTCGAACGACAGACACTGAGGACCATACAACCCATCGGTTTCTATGCAAGATATGTAGATGATATCTTCATCACGACCAAAAACAGAAAAGAAGCGGAGGAAATATTTCATACATTCAATGCGGCTCATCAAGATATTAAGTTCGAAATCGAATATCCGGAAGAAGATGGATCCCTCAATTTATTGGATTTGAGAATCAAAATAGAAGAAAATACTCCAACATACGGGTTCTACAGAAAACCAGCTCGCAAAGAAATATTTATGCACCAAAGATCAGCGCTTCCATACTTACAGAAAGTACATGTCATAAGAAACGAGAAACGAAGAATAGCCAATCGATGCACGGAGAAAAACGAAAACTTTAAAGAGCAATCAAATTTCAATAAAATCCTACACCGAAACGGATACCAAGGTGAGGACATTGAAAAAATGAATTCTACCCCAAGAAGATCTAGGGAATTAACACAAAAGAATCAGAAATATTTCTATCTGAATATCCCATTCATCAGTGACATACTCGACTTCAAGATCCTGAAAGAACTTAAG